>JAULKJ010129912.1:0-15040 GCA_032355405.1 Rubia balearica | reverse complement strand
TGTTGCGACCGGAAGTGTGTTTGGCCTGCTTGAGCTCTCGATTGATGCTACATGATAGTTTGGTAGATTTCACACCTTATTACAAGAGGTGAGTCAACTCAACTTAGTGCCTTATTCTTGTTGGGATTTGATTTAAGATTATTGGATTATAATGATTTATTGACAATTTCATTTTTTTAGCAAACATTGGATGGTGGCCATCACCATTCTTCTATCGAACACAATGTTTTGGTTTAATCTATTACATCAAAAATCCTCGAAAACAATTATGTTTGCAATTTCAAAGGTGATGAAGGATCCCCTTGTTAGCAACTGCAAAGGATTTCAATGGAAATCCCTTAAGGTTAGAATTTACTTTCACATATTATTTTTTAAAATAAAACATATAAGTACATGAATAGCATAAAAAACAAGTGGCCACATGGGAAAGCAATTACTATTGCATACGCTTATGAAGGATTAATATTCTCACCTTTTGTTTCTATCTATAACATCACAACTTTGTTCGTTCTTTTTCATTGATTATGAGATTACTCCATGTTGTAGTCTTTCCCCAAGGAAAAATCATTGTAAACAATCACACTTTTAGAGGATGTATGTGAGAATTGGGCGCTCTTTATGATGGCATAAATTTGAAGCATTTATTTAATTTACTTAACATGGCAAGCATCATTCTCTAAAATACTCATTGATACTTTCCAAGGTATTTTTTTGACACCTTAATATAGATCTATAGCTATGAAGTATCAATGGTATAGTTCATTTTGGGAGAATTTGAGAACAAAGTTTGTGTATTGAAGGTGTAGTTTTTATCCTTCATGTCTGTAAGCATTATACATGGCTTAGTTACATGCAATCTGAATGTTGTTCAACGATAAGTATAAATTTTAGAAAATTTCCATTTCTATTTTTTTTACATAAGATCCAATGTTGCACATATATAAGTCCAAGAACTTGCTTCCATGATGAAATAGTTCATAAAGGGGAGAGCTCAATAAGTGTGTCATTTGCAATCTTGATCATTCAACCGATACATGTCTGCAAGTGGTTGAAGACCTTGAAGAGGTAAAGGCCTTGGACTTTAATGTCCACCCATCAATTTTCTAGGAAGTAACAACAAGGGTTCCGAGGGAACCAATGAGGAGATAGGAAAGACCCCTATGCAAATTCCTTCAATCCTAGATACCGAGATCACCCTAACTTCCGGTGGTGCAAGGAAAACCAAGGGTACAACCGAGGTGGAAAACCTCAACCCTACCCAAGGGGAGAAGCGGCTTCGAACACTAATGTACCATTGTACAATTTGGACTCGAAGTAGGTCCTTGATGCAATAGCCCAACTGGCAAAGAAGAGCAATGTGTTCTCAGAGTAGACAAGGAGAGAGATTGAGGAACTAAGTAGTAGAGCCTTTTCAAGTATCAATAACCTCAAACTGCAAGTTGGACAGCTTGCTATTTCAATGAACTGACTTAGGGCTAGGGAATCCAGCAAGATACTATCCCAACTCGAGGTTAATCCACAAAATGTGAGTGCCTTGAAGTTGAGAAGAGAGAAGGAGGTAGGTGAGGCCGAGATTGAGATTTTACAAGAGGACAATAAAGAACAAGAGTTAGTTGTTGAGAAGGAGCCCTCAAAGGAGATCTCCACCACTGAGGCAAGGGTGATCCCTCCGCCGCCATGTCCTAGTGCTCTATGAGGCAGGACAAAGGAGGCAACCTATGAAGCGCAAATTTGCAAGGTCTTCAAGAAGGTTGAGGTTAGCATTCATATTCTTGATGTGACTAAGAAAGTTCCCTCATATGCAAAAATTTTGAAAAATGGATGCACTAAAATAAGAATCAAACCAACTATGAAATAGGTCAATTGAAAATAGGGAGAGTAGTCACTTTAGCTCATAAGAACATACCTAATAAGTACGATGATCCCGAACTGTTTTCGATCCCTATCTCTTTAGGTGGTAAATTGGTGAAGAATGCTATGATTCATTTAGGTGTCTCTATCAATGTGATCCTTTTTAGACTTTATGAGAAACTTGACATGGGCGAGATTATGGAAAGTAGGGTTATTATCCAACTAGCCAATCATTCCCAAGCTAGCCCTAGAGTTATAGTTAAGGATGTCATGGTTAGGGTAGGCAATTTAGTGTTTCTGGCGGACTTCTATGTTCTTGACGTAGTGCACAACGGTGGTGCACACCCAATTTTATTGGGGAGATCGTTCTTATAAACATCAAGGACTAAAATAAATGTTCATTTGGGAACACTAACCCTTAAGGATGATGTTGATAAGGTCGGATTTGAGATTTACAAGTCTAGCATGATTAACTTATTTCCTGTCTTATGTGCAGTGGTCTATCTTTATGTGATGAACTTGTCTAATGTGATGACTTTTGCATGATTAATGATATAGTGCACCCGTCCTCACCCGACTGCAGTGGGTGAAAGCGAACAAGAATAGCAATATGGTGCACCCAACACTTAGGCATATGGTGAGGTAGTTAATTATAATGGTATTGTACCATGGAGAGGCCACCACTTCTACTGAATGATACTGCAGAATCCTATGGTCAATTTTCATTGGGTGAGTCTGCCCTGATCTTATACACGACATCATCACGTGGTGCTATAACATTTCCATGAGGTCGTCGGGCAAGATAGCAGTTGGGAGCATGATATCACTCCTAGTTGCTCATTTTGGTCTGCCGATAAGGAGGGTATGTGGGAGAACATGTAATCCACATATACCCTCACTTATGGACCAATGGCAGAGGCAGCGATGATACAGTTAGAGGCAGCGATGATACGATTAGAGGCTGCGATAGTTTACTGGTGCTATAAGAGCGGAAAATTCAGGAGACTCCCCCCCAGTCCAAGAGGACCAAGCTAGCCTTGACATTCAGACTGTAGGATCTTGTCATACAGAAAGATCAGGGGGACTATGTAGTAGTGAGAGACTCCCATGTAGGGAAGGATGACGAGCAAAGAAGAGGACGACAGAACCCCGATGGAGGAGGATAAGATTCTCGAGCAGCCATCACAGTCTTCTCCTATTGATCACCAGGAGTTTCAGCCACCACCGATGTTTCCTCAGCCACCATTAATTTAGCAACAATTTTTTCTATCTTTCCACCATTAAGCAGTAGTTTGGACCACCCACACCTTACTAGGGGCCGATTAAGATTCGAGAGGGATGTTATCAGTCTACCAGGCATAGTTCTAGAAGTTCCACGGGCGCAGTTACTCTCCCCCACGATGACTATTTCTAGAGGTTCATACGGATGAGGTCGTTCAATTCCATGCAAACCAGGGCCGAATTTTAAGAACACTAATATGACCATTATGAATGGTAAAATTTTCAACGTCATCAAGTAACAATCAATGCAGTTTTAAGGAATTCGTATGTCGACCCAGCCAAACTTAGGCCTCATAATCCCGATGGTCCTCTAGAAATATTTCATCAACAACACTAGCCCGGTGTTAGTGAAGCCAAACCCTTGTGGCTTGTTGAAATGGGTAAAAAATGCTTCGTTTGTGTAGAGGATTATCGTAATAAGGCTGAGCGCTATGACGTTAATGGTTTAGTAGAGACACGTATATGAGTTAATTTGCATGATTTTTTTACCATCTGGGGGCCACGCTTGCGAGCCAACAATAGGTAGCCTCATGTTGTTCTATTATGTGATGGAGGGTACCCCCAATAAACCTTTGGTACACAATTACCTATATGATGAAGGTGGCGGGTACTAGAAAAAAGGACCCCCCTATGGGGGATTGATCATTTCCCTGTTGAAACAGTTCGTGATCCAGCCTGTAGATAGGCCACTAAGATTAGAGTTCTATGAAATGAGTTGGTTCGCTCACAAATGGCCAGTGGCAACACAAGGTACTCCCCGATGCCAGAGCTAAAGCTAATAAGAGAGCAAGGGGTAATTTGTTGGATAGGAAAAATTTATCTACGACAAGAGAGTTCAATGAATGTTCCATAAATGTATTGCCATTTATGGTTATTTTTGTTATCTTCAATTTTAACTTTTCATTTTTGTTACTCAATAATAAGAGGCAGCGGTTGTTGGAATATTCGAGTGACCAGGTACTTAGCGTGTATCAAAAGTGATCTTAGCAAAGCTAATGAAGAATTGGTGTGTGTTAAAGCCCTTTATACCAAGTGCATTGAAGCCTCTGGGTTGCTGCTGCTTAGTGACGATGAGACGATGCCGAATTTTTCCCCTGATTTCTAAGATAGTGAGTCTGAGGAAGCCGATGATGAAGAGGCCTAGGAAGAGGTTGTTGGACAAACAGGTGTCGAGGATAGCAAGGAGCACGGTGTTCAAGACGATGAAGAGCCTAATGAAGATAAGATTGACGCTCAGTTTACCAACATGTTTGGTGATTCTTGAATTTTAAACTCAATTTGTGTTATTATGATTATGATTTATTATAATTATCTAAGAACTAGGAGTTTATGGATTTTTAGATCTTGTGGTGTACTATGAATTGTTGTGTTGGTTTATGTTGAGAATGATGAGTTTGAATGGTGATTACAATAGGTAAATGTATGTCAACAATCATTTATGTTGTTGTTTCCACAAGTGCATCAATAAGTACTCTTCAAATTTTAAGGTATAAGATGTGTTTGGCCATAGCTTCCGATTCAGTTCCAAAGTCTTAAGCTTTTATTCTCTTTAAACATAATGTATCATAAGGAGTTCCTTATTTGGAACTCCAACGGATGTTATGGTTTCAATCAGCTATAATTTTGATCTTTGTCACCGAGCCAGTTCCTGACTCCGAACCTTGGCTTCCAAATTCGAATGTTAAATCCGGTCCAAACTGCTTATTTTGTTAATAAATGGAAATATTTCATAAATCAATTCAAATGACCCTTAAACCTTCTAAGTTCCAAATATTAATTTTGGGCCTATATAAAATCTATCTGAATCTATTTACTAGCTCGAAAATAAGCTTCTTGAATTGGATCCTATTTTTGGACCCAGCCTACTTTTTGACGCCAACCACAAAAAAAATCCTTAAACAATTGAAAAGCGCCTCATTATCTTCTGAGAGTTTGGATTCAGTGATTCGGCTCTTCACTTGTCGCAACCGACTATAGTTACAAATTTGGAAATGATCTTCCTGAATCAGTCCAGGATTCCAGTCCAAAACTGTATTTATTTCTATCAAAGTAAAAAATTTGAAAAATAATTTTATAAGACCCCAACATCTTCCGAACTTGCAAAATACAAATTCAGCTCTATGTATAAAAAAACAATTAAAGAAAGCACACACAATGCCCAAATTTGAAAATCGAAGTGCAATTAATAGGAGTGTTCTAGCTCCGAAAATAAAGATAAACCCCCAAATTCAAACCATATTTCATGTGGGTAACACACTGCAATATCTACATCGCACAAGGTAGGAAGGGAGGAAATGGCAAGTAAACAATTGGGTACATCAAGGAGGTCAAACACATCCGAATTCCAAAGGGCAAGGTTCGTATCAGTTGAACCTTAAACATGGTACAGTGAGTTACGTATGGTAAATTTCTAGACGGTTACATTCTTGATCTTAATGTTTATCATAGCATAGGATTAGCTGATCTGTTCCCTAAGTTTGATGGCCAACTTTTTCTGAAATTGTTGACCTTGAATCAACCATCACATTTTGATGAAATGTATCTGTTTTATAGCAACTTACATCAGAAAGAGGGGGATGATTATGCAACTAAGGTTAATGGGTACAACATTTATTTGAGTCCATGGATTATCAATGAATTTTTGGACGGTCCATACAACGATCTCGAGAATGTCTATCCACAAGACATCGAGGGGCCTCTGAATGACATGTATCATAGAGAGGCTTGGCCACTTCAGTTGAACTATCAGTACATTAACCCCATCACCTGTAATCATAGGTACTTCCAGCGTAACCCGACCAATTTAGGGAAGCCTGAGAGTTTTTCTTTAACCCACCTTACCATAGATTAGAGAATTGTGTAAACAATGATAGCAAGAAGTATTGTACCCACTGTTGTCCACATCACCGAACCCACGTATACAATGCTTATGATGTTTTATTAAATCATTGAGGGGAGGAAAAAATCAATCCTAGAACTGCGATCTTCAATCACATGTTCTGGTTGGCGTCATCGAAAAAGATGATCAAGAGTCTCCCTTACGGTTATTTGATCACATTGATTTGGAAGAGCGTTCTGGGCTTGGCGTCACACGGTGAGAACATATCATACTAGTGGTTTGACAATAAATAGTTTGTGAAGAAGAGGTGGGTACTTTTTGAGCACATAGGACATGTGATGCTTTAGAGTCGAACAAGAGGCCAAGGAACAAGGTATATGGTACACTATTTATTGTATGACCAAGTTTCAAATGTTCATTTTTTCATTTCTAATTATGTGCATCAATTTTTGAATTCAGAAGGAACTAGATGCTAGTTTCGTGAGAGGAATCAAGACATGCTACCAATGGGTCTATGACAAGCTTTCTCAAATGAGGGAGCGCATTTGGAAGTTTGACAAAAGTCAGTGCGCTTGCGAGCGTCGCTGTGCATCTTCGTCAGGACTAGAGCTGGATGGAGCCTCTTGAGTTTGATTCCAATTTTTACTTTGTGGTGTATTCATGAATTGCGATTTCTTAATTTAAACCCATGCAATTTGCAGTATTTAGAACCATGATTCGTACTATTCATGTATTCTAATTTGAGATGGTTTATCTTGAGTTGTAGTTTTATTTTAACAACTTTGTGGAATTTAGTAGCGAATGTAGTTGATAGATGTGTTTGAATGGGACTTGCTAAGGTTTTCTGTATAGATTGAGGGCATGAAGAGCTAAATTAGATTTCGTAACCATTCTAGCCGACAGAGTTCCAATATCGAAGCTCATCGGGTGTTCATGACAAATACATGAAATCAATTAACATACAAAAGAAATGTTGTCCTACCTCTACTTTTTTCCTACCAATCTTTGTCTGCTTCCTTCTCCTCTTCTTACTTCCCATGCACATTGACCCAAATCTTGTCAATGTGCGTGGTTGGTACACCCAAAAATCCACGTAAACTTGTATCATCCTCCGCTAACAAAGTTTCTTCCAAACTGGATACGGTAGGAGTATTACGGCCGAAGCCAATAATATCTTCACCTTTATATTCTTCAATAAAAGTTTTTATCCCTTCAACAGCAATCTCCCAATGAGGTTCTACAAGATCTTTGAAGTAAAATACTTGATGAGCTTGTGATGCCAATACGAAGAGATCTTATCTACAACTTACCCGACTTCGATCAACAAGGGTGAATCCCAACTCTTCAAATTTTTTTGTCCGTTGTTGGGATCTACCCATTAACATTTGGAAATATGAACTTTCACTTTCACTGTCACATAATCTAGATCTCATATCTCCATTACGGTTCCAAAGTATCATGTCTAGGCATTCATGGGATTGTCATCACTTACACATTCAACACGTAAGGCCTCGGACATAAGAGTCACACCACTATTCCGAGATACGCCTTTATCATCAGATGATTTTGTGCCAAAAGTGATCCCATAAATGTCGTAATCTCCATGACACAAATGTTCCCAAGGGTCTACGTGCCAACTCTTTCACAGAACGTGGATGATTACCAATCGATATTTGAGCTCGTAGCCATGAAGCGAAGGTTCTAGTGTGTTGTTGGTGAACACATGCTTCGTTGAATGCAGGATGGTTGGCTCTAATATCATTCGTGTGAATCTCGATATATGGGAAAACATCTTCATGGTTGCGAAAAACGTAAAGGTAGGCCAAGCATAAATCTTCCACACTAGGGCTCAATAGCTTGCCCTATCTTATCCATTAACCCTGCATCTGCCCTTCGTGTATAGATTTTGGAACACTGACAGAATATACTTCCTTCAAATAATTGGTTAAAAAATCAATTACCTCATTCGCCACACAATGCTGAACAATACTTACATCAGGTCTATATCGGTTATGAACAAAATGTTTGAAAATGTTCATAAACTCTCGAAAGGATGCATCCACCTCAGAAATACGGGGCCACTCAACTTGATCTCATGGACCAAATGAACAATCAAATGGACCATTATATCAAAGAATAACTGAGGCAAGTACATCTCCATCTAACACAGAACTTTGACTATCATCGATTGTAAACGTCCAAGATTCCAAACACTAATGATTTTCGAACATATGGACTTGAAGAACAAATTTATTTTTGTATGATGCCCTAATGGCAATGGCATTCAATTCCTGTGGCAATCATGTGATTTCAATCCAACCAACTTCAACTCCTCCAAAGACACAGACAAACTTATGTTAGACAAATAATCCACCAGCACCTTCACACAACTAAGGGTGTCACGGTATGATTTCTTCTTTGACTGAGATATAGAATAGCAAGCAGTTGGATGATGACAATCATCACCACTCGTGAGGGCCCCAAACTACTCTTCATTCCCATTTCAACCAAGTCAAGACAATCCTTCAATCCATCCTTTGTTTTACCATGGGTATTCAAATTTGTACCAACCAAAGAATCGCACACATGTTTCTCAATATGTATTACATAAAAACAATGTCTAAATTCCAAGTCCTTCCAATAAGGAATTGAAACATTTCTTCCAACTTTGTTCAATGTCAACTTTGTGCCTCCTCTTCCCAAAGCCATTAGGCAACTCTCCAACTCTTTCATAAACCTAAGCACCAATTAGTGGTCAACGGTACAACTCTCTTCTCTACTTCCTCATTGAACCATTTTTTGTTGATCGCAATAGGTGACCCTCAAGAAGAAACTGCCAATGGCCTTGATATATGGTTCTACAACCATTCTTCAATTGACAAAATGAATTTTTCTTCTAACACACTTGACATACGCAGTGCCCTTTGACTGAGTACCCAAAAAATCCATATGATAGAAATTCATTTATTTTACAAACCAACAATACCATTAATGCAAAAGTATGTCCTACCTAACCATCGTACATGCTGGCGCCATCGTTGAACAACATCAATAAATCATCAGCCAAAGAAGTAAGGTACACATCTATATCATTACCAAGTTGCTTAGAACCCGATATCATCATAGATAAAAGCACGTTCTATTGTTTCATTATCAACCAAGAAGCGAGGTTGTATATGACTAACATAATGGGCCACAAGTTGTACGTATTGATCATATTACCGAATGGATTCATTCCATCGATGGAATGCCAAGTCTCAAATTTCGGGGCTCCGCACCAAATTCAGGGTACATGGCATCAATCTTTTTCCACTGCTTACCGTCCAATGTATATCTAATCACGTCATGCTCAGGTTAATCTCTCTCAGAATGCCATTGCAACAACTTCGCATCTTCTTTGCAAGCAAACAACTTCTTCAACCGGGGAATGATAGAGAGCTACCATAACACTTTAGCTAGTTTTTTTTCTTGGAGTTCAAATTACCGTCCGCCCCAACCGCAATTCCGCCACGCTTTAACTTGTACCGAGATTCACCACATACCCAACATCTATCTTAGCTCTCATCCCCTGGCCCTATATACAACATACAATTGTTCAGGCAAACATGTATTTTTTTCAATTCCATTCCCAAGGGAAAAGAATTATTTTTGCGGCATACAATATGTCGGGCAAAATATTACCTTCAGGAAGAAATTACCTGACTAATTCAAGAGTCTCTGTCATGCCTTTATCAGTGCACCCGAATTTCTCTTTCAAAATCATCATTCACAAAGTAGCACTCAATGTTGAATGCTTCGAACCGGTGTACAGCATTGTTTTCTTGTCATTATGCAAAGCTTCAAGAACTTCATGTTAGCCATGGAATTCTCTAGCAATATCCTCTACCATCTCTTCAAATCTATCATTTACATCTAAATTCTCTACTTATTTGTTGCTAACATCTTCAACACTAGCCTTGTCAACCTCCCCATGCCACACCCAAGAGGTGTAACTAGTTTGAAACCCTCGGCTGATGAGATGTTTATGTAACATCTTCTTTCCCAAATATTCATCATTCCTACAATCCTTAAATGGGAAACGTTCTTGGACCACACCATTATTTGAAGCATGTTCAAAAACTACAACAATAAAGGATTCTACCAAAGGGATGTAATCCGGTGATTTTCTCAAATCTCTACCAACCAATTCAATTTTATCCATAGTCAATCACATTAAATAAAATGATTTTAACAAACCCATAATGATAATACAACACAAACATTTCCATCAACATTCATGAATAGAACTTAAGTATCAAAAATAATTCAATGAACAAAACACTATCATTCAACAAATGATTTGAAACCAATAGCTAGTGATTGAATTGTAGAAATTTACATACCTTATCCAAGGCACATGGGTAACTATATTATTTCTTCATGAAATCCAAACCCCGTTTCTGATACCTCAAATGAGAATTTCTAACAACATTGACATAAAAATGACTGTTAATTTATCACCCCTCCTACTTCCGAGTTCGTAAACTTTAATCAAGCTCTCTCCACCAGTGAATGTTGCCGTTGTGTATTGCTAATCATTTATTTTGATATCTTATCATAAACTCTACAATTTTCTTGGGAAGGGCTCCATGTTAACAGAATACCACCTTTAGGTATACATTTCGTATGTTTTTGCACATTTCTTGAATTTTTTTTCACAAAATATGCTCTACCCACCTTATGTATCATTTCTCTATCCACATGTCTCACTGTGTTTTGGTCAGTGATTTCACAAATTTTGGCCCTAATGTGAATCTAGTGAAGCGTATAAATTGAAAATTTGTAGAGTTTTTTTACAAGTTTTTTATTTTAAAATTTTCACTATTATTGTATTGAATTTCAAACTCTTTTTCTCATTGAAGTAGAGAGAGATTAATGATATTTTGATAAATGACAAGAGTAGAAAGAATGATTTAGTAAAAGAATAACTTAAATGTATGATGAAGAACAGGGAGTTATGTAATATTTGATTATTCGATAACTTAGTTTTATGCTGAAACTTTTTTCATATTCAGCATTGTTGATTCAGCATTATATTCTCGAGCATATCAAGGTCAAGATAGAAATGATATATATCACAAAGATTCAGAAGCAAATAAATGCTCTCCTCTTCAAATCTGAATTATAACCTTATGGTTAAGCTGCTGCACATGTTGTGGTTGGGCTAATAGGAGCTGGTCCAGGTTCTGCCGGGGGGAGCTTCCAGTGGCCTCGGTGGATTTGAGCTTGTGCATTATCAACTTCTTCCTCTTCTCCTCCATCTCAGCATGTACAATGGCTAGGCAAGTGAGCTCGAGCTACTGTTCCTGGGGCTCCGGGAGGAATACAACGTGAGTCACCGTGGGTTTCCGGGAGTGTAGGCGTCGGTGGTGGCGCCATTGCAGATGTGAAGTGGGACTACTATGGCTTGATCATTGCGATTTTCTGTGGTGGTCGTGCAGGTTCCGTGCAGAGTGTGGGCATAAACATATTCCTCTTTTTATTTATGTCTCATTATTAATTTGTGCATCTGGAAAATAAATCACATTTTAAACTATTTTTCCTCAAGTAGTACCATATTTTATAATATTCTTCAACCAACCTTAAAATGCACATGTGATGCACGTTCTTCTGTGTGATACTTTTTTATGAAATAAAGTGTAATTTTCGTTCATTGGTAAAAGATGTTACAAAGTTTGGAATTTTATCCCATTGAAGAACAAGTTTACCATAGTTTTTGTCATGTTGGGCTAATTAATGAGCTACAAAATTTTCTTGTCCTCTAATCTAGTGTAATACTGGTGATGTTGATTTTTAACTAGACTAGCTATTTCATCAATGATTACGCTGAATTTGAATAGGTCTTCATTATGATTATTGACAATATTTATAACAATTTGCGCATCTCCTTTGATCTAGTGGATTTGTATGTTCTTCTGTAAGGATATTTGTAGATTTGTTCCCAAAGTGATGGTTTCTGCATGCTTCACCATATAAATGAGGGGTAATGAATCGGTCTCTTCATATAGCCAATTCTCATTTGGGGCTGAGATACACCATCATAGGCATCTGCGATCAACAGATATGACTGCATCAAAGAGGAGAGTATTTCCAGCTATCAATGATATGATTGTTGAAGTGTCTTCCACGTGGCTTGATGTTTTACCAAGATCTTTTCTTTCCAAATCATATCTCAGTTTTGTGGCGTAGATGACACAATGTTGTGGATGAAATTCATTACTTTCTCCATGTATATTTTTATTCATGTGGTGCCAAAGTTGTGATAGTAGTATGGCAACAAATGCCATATCACAGGATTTCATATCTAAAATTTGTTCTTAGACCCATAAGCTTACATTTTGTTGTTGGAATCTGAGCATCTTTTCATGTAGATCAGGCGCAAACCAAAATTGATGTGCCAAAAGATAGTGAAAAAATAGATGCTCGAGGAAGGTAACCCCCGCATAACATCTTAAGCATTGAGATTCACCTTGCATGTGTCTCTGGCGTAGATTTTCTGTTGATGGTATGTTATTTTTGCATAATCTCTAAATGATTTTTTTTAGTTCTTGGTTGTACATTTAGGTCCATATCTTCTTCTAGTGTGGCAAGGGTCCGAGACTGCTTGTCGCCATGTTTCCTGCATATAGAGAATTTGAAAGATTGATACCTAAATTGTATCTCGATTTGACTATGTATTTACTATCCAAAGTGGGTGTCATATACACCGGCCCTAATGTTGAGAGCCAATGCTTTTTGGTAAGGATAAGATAAGCATAGCTTCTTCCTGACTAAAGATGGTTGGATTAAGCTCTTCATTTCATATTGTGCCATTCTCTGTTATAAGATAACTAACAATGGTATTTTCTGGTATCATGTATTGATGTAGGAATTTGGCTTCTAGTCTTGGCATCCAAAGACCATTCTTGATTTATGTTTGTAACCCTAATCCAATTCTTTTTCAGATGCCCTTTGACAATAAATTTCTCCCATCAAGTATGGATCTCCAGGTATACGATGTATCTCATTTCAATTTCTCTTCCAAAAGAGTGGGTGTTGGAAAGTATTTAGCTTTTAGAAGTTTAGTTAGAGTTGAATTCGAGTTAATCATCATCCTCCATGCTTGCTTTCCAAGCATTGTTGTGTTGAAAACTTTTACATCCTTAAAACCCAATCCGCTCATACTTTTTGGGAATCATAAGTTAGTCCATTTAGCCCAGTGAATTTTTTTCTTATGAGATGTCCTATATAAGCTTATCTGGAAGCATAAAGCATGGCATATTATAAGTAGGTATCACTGGTATTGCTTATAAGAAGGATATAATGAGGACTTCTTTTCCTTATTTAGAGAGTTTTTGGTGATCCCAACTCTCAATCTTTGTAAAGGTCTTGTTTTTCAATCCCTCCAATGCAACAGTTTTTTATCTACCAAAGACAATTTAAAGTTCCAAATATTTTACATGAGTAATCGCTTTATTTCGAAGAGATAATTTGGAACTTTTCTTAATAGCCAATGTTTGGACTAATCATAATAGATGATTTACTGCATTTAATTTTTAGCCTTCAAGCTTCGTCATATACTTGTAATACACTCTTTTGTGTATGTGCTTCTTGAGATATTGCCTCACCAAAAATTATAGTGTTGTCATCAAAAAGAAAATTTGATAGGGTGGGGAAGCCCTCACAATTTTCATACCATGTAGTTATTTAGCTCATATTTCTGCCTGTATCATTTGTGAAAAAACCTCGTTACAGATGATAAAGAGATATGGTGGTAGAGGATCTCCTTGTCTTAACCCATTAGTTGGTGGGACTCTACCAAAGCATTTTCCATTTTAGCATAAATGAGAAGCGCGTTGTTGAGATATAACTTTAGCTCAAAGTGATGAATCTTTTAGTAAGTCCCATCTTGCCCGGGATTTTGAGTAGGAAAGGCCATTCAATTCTATCAAATGTTTTACTATGCCTAATTTAATCATCATTTTCCTTATTTGCGCCATTCATTTCCATTTAATGTAGTGGCGTGCCTCATAAGCAATAATAATCTTGTGTTAGATAAGTTGATTTTTACAAAAGCAATTTGATGTTCTGAGATCACATTATCAAAAACCTCATTTAGCTTATTTGACAAGCATTTTGAGATAATACAACATACCAAATTGCATAAACTAATAGGTCTAAATTTTTTATGATTTTATTTTCACCTTTTAAATAGAACTATGAGAGTATTTCCAAAATGGTCCCTGCTTTTAATTGAAATTTACAATTTTTACCAATTTTAAAAATTTTCCCTTAAAAGGTACCACTTTGTTATTAATGTCCCAAAAAATACTTTTTAAATTAAAAGTTGGTATCATTATGGTATAATTTTGATTCAAATTGGTACAACTTTTTGCTGAAAGGTACCATTTTGATACATAAATGAAAAAACGGGTACCTTTAAAGGACATTCTAAAATAGGTATAAAACTGTAAATTTCTATTAAAAGTGGGTACCATTTTGGATATTCTCTCTATGCACTAAGCAAAAAATATATTTTTTTTATGTTGGTCAGTAACACCCCCAGCCTTTTTAGTCCGTCAACAAACATTTTGTGGGCATAATATTTTTTTCTCTCCACCGGCATCAACTTTTTGTCTTTGTTTTTTCTATCTCAATCATCAACTCAGGCATCCAACATACCATTATCTAGTCAAGCACACCGTAACTTTGGTGTTTTTAGCTTCGTCATTTGTGATAGAATGTAAAAGTTATCAATGTTGTGGGGGTGTGTGTATATAAGTATATGTCAGTACAAAGAGTTAAAAGGTACAATTATACATAGAATAGAATCTACAAATTAATCAAGACTCCATTACCACCTGGGAGGTCGTCGCCGTACCTCTCAAAGATACTACTTTTAAGCCCTATTTGCGTACTAACTATAATTAAGTAGAAAGTGGCAAGTCGGGATCGTCCACAGAGACAGGAGTTATTCTCAAGTGTTTGCTCATAAAATAGAGAATACTATACTAGATACATAGATATACGTATATAGAAAAGCACATAAAG
>JAULKJ010129804.1:0-15044 GCA_032355405.1 Rubia balearica | reverse complement strand
TAAACCTCACAAATGACTCCTCTAGTCAATCAACGCCTAAAGAAATCCCATTAGTAGCATTAAGAACGAAGAATCAACAAGGTTGGTAACACTTATAAATACTACACCGTGTCTAAGAATTGAACCAATTCATCCATTTACACAAGATTAGTCAAGAACGTTCAACGTCCATAAACTTCTCCTATTTTCTACCCAAAACAAACATGATACAGAATTTGACATTATCACATTTATCTAGCATTCATCAAATCATCAACCATATTAGAAGCTCTAAATCACGCCTTTGGATTTCATATCAAAAGAAAGGATAATTAACTATTTTCTCCAAACCCTAACAAGTAATCATACAAGCAATTCCAATACCATTAATGTATTCAACAACCGAATTCAAGCACAATAAATACACAATAGCAAAGAATTAAATAGCGTCATACAAAGTTCTCAAGACATGGGCTTGGAAGCCTTAATAAATTTCTCCCAAGACTAATTTTAGCTACTAGAATCCATACTAAAAAATAATAGTAATTCAAACATAAAATCAAGAAGAAAGCAAGATAAAAATGGAAGAAAAACCAGGGTTTGTAGCTTAGAAATTGTGAGAGAAAAGTTACTGGAAAAGAGAGGGGATGAGAGAGTATTTATAGTACAAAAGGTCCAAAAAGTAGATCTGGGTAGAGGACCGTCGTGGCTCGCAACACATGCGTTGAGACTCGCGACGAGCAGAGTAAATTGCCCTCACATGCTGTCTTCTTTTTCGTCTAAGTGTAGTTGTCTTCTTCTCCCTTCTTCAGGTCTTCAAGGTCTTCAAAAATGTAGTCTTCATGGTCTTCAAATCTTTTAACGATTATGTCGTCTCACAAAATCCGTATTAAAAGTGATAAGAGCGCTAAAGTCACTCTTAACTCTAGTCATAGAATTTCAAGGTAAAATGGAGCATCCAAAGCATAAAAGCATACCAAAATGAGTACAAAAGATCAAAAAATCATCGTATAATATGAACATATCAGGTTTAAGTTTGGCTAATCTTAATTTCATTCTCCTAATTTTCCCAAAAGTAGGTAGAGAGAGAAAGGGACTAACCCTTTTTTTCTTAGTTTTATTTTCTCTTTCTTTTGCCAAATGACATTGAATTCAATGAAATATTTGGGTTCAATGCTTAGGGAGTGATGATTTAGCTCGGGGATTTATATTTGTATTCATAACTTAGTAGTTATTTTTATGAGATTCTTAGATCTTCCTATCCTTTAATGCTTATGATATTATGTTGACTTGTGCTTTACATTCTTGTTAATTGTATGATTGATACACTTTGTTGGCATACACCTTAGTTTACTTTCTTGGTGGTGCATTTATTGGTATCCCCTTGGAAAGTGCCGCTAAAATAATGGGGGGCGAGGATCCATTGACCGTGTGAGTGTATACATGTGGGTCACGAGTCAACGTTCTGATGATCTGACGTTAGTTAGCTGGACTGGAGCCCGATAGGTTATGGATAAGGATAGTTTAGTAGCAACTAAGGTAGGTGTGATTTGACTCTTGTCGTTGCAACCCTTGATTCAACATAAGGTGCCAATCTCTTTGTCTCTATAGGCCTAGGGAGAAGCATTCATAGTGGAGTTCCCGGGACATAATTCTTTACGGGGAATGAATAGAACTGCAAAGTGGTGGGGCCATTGTTGCACTTCCTGAATTACGAAGGCAGTATCTGTAGAGGAAAATGGGAGCACCTTTATGTGACAGATAGGGAGAAGTTTTGACTACCAATCACACTATGTGACATAAGCATTAGGATATGTTTATACGTCTTATACTTGATAGAATCTGAGATCGAAATATACTACCGGTCATGTAACGCAAATATTACCAAGTGTTAGTTTTATATAGTTTATCCTCTTGCCTTTGCGTGATTATAGTAGTTAGGTAAAAACATCCCCAAAACCTTGTTTTGCGACATTAGTTATTCCTGACATGTGATCGGATCGACGACCCGATTATTGCTTTGCATAATTAACCTTCAAAATCCTGGCATCTTTGTGGACTACCCCGGACTAGCCACTATCTATCTTTTTGGTAGCATAGTAGTAAGAACGGGAGAAAAAATATAAATCTCTATTTTTAATCTTCCTAGCGCTCCACGGGTTAAAATTCCATCTCCTGAAATGTTGACAGTTTTAACTATCATGTAGAGTGCGGATCAGTGGGAATTTGATGAGACGGGAAATGCATAGTTTCTTAGAGCATTTACACCACTTTTGGATGCTTTTGTTGATTGACAGTTAGATTATCGGGTTTTTTACATGATAGGGGGTTAGAATCACCTTGTGTGGTTATTTGCACTAATTTCCCTAATCTTTATGCATTTAGTGTCTAACGTGCCCACCTCTATTATTTGGTCGATTTCTAATTATTTTGTGAGCTCATTTAGAGACCATTACGGAGAAAGCCATTCATAAAACTGCAGAAGATTGAAAAAGGTCATTCATATGGTAGAATAAGCAAGGACAGTTACAAAGTGCAAGAAGACGATTGAAGAAACAAAGCAAAGTAGCGGATAAAGAATGATTCAAAAGATGGAATCGAGTTCTGGAAATGATCCAAGATATATTAGCATTCAAGGACAACATCATTAGATTCGCATTTACAAGCACTATAAATTCAACTACAAGAACTCCCGAATCAGATCAACGGTCCACCCGTAGCAAAGAAAAGAAGATTGAGGACTTGAAGAACACGGCCCCAGAAACGGACCTTGCAAATTTTCACAGTTCGTGCCGCTCAGTATTGTTCATGATTTAATCTTAGGGAACAGACTGTGAAGAACTGCACGGTACGTGCCACACCTTTGATAAGTGTTTTGACCGCATGCCACCTTTATTTCTCTCTTCCAACCTATAAATAGCCTCCTCCTTCCTCCTTTTCACTTGAACCCACCTCTTAGGTCCCAAAACTTAGATTTTTCATTGTTTTCTCATCTTTAGTCCAAATCTCATCTTGTTTATTGCTATATTCATGAATTATTTTATGGACTTTCTTTATTTAGCATAAATTTATAGCTTTGGAATATACTTAGAAAGATTCATCAATATTAAAAAATTAATCGAAGGTAACTTTTTGCTAAATAAAAACACACAGAAGTGTATGCTTTAGGTAAACATATATCTATATCTGCTGACAATACACGAAGAGTTATTGATCAAATTCGTGGACGTTCCTATGAAGAAACACTTCTGATACTGGATTTGATGTCCTATCGAGCATATTTTCCCATTTTTAAATTAGTTTATTTTGCAGCGGCAGATGCTAATTACACTATGGGTTCCAAAGAAGTCAATTTAATCATTAGTGAAGCTGAAGTGCACGAGATACTCTTAGATTCATGTCTATTTTTCATGCTATGTTATCATGATTAATTTTTTTCTTATCTATATTACCGAACACGTCACGACACATGACACGCGTCAAAATCTGGCTGAGTTACATATCGATAAATGAATCGGAGAGCGGATGTGGGTAGGAAGAAAATGGAAGAATGCTTATGAAAGACCAGAAGTTTATCCGTTTAACACACAGAAGAACACATGCAATTTTGTGTAATAATATAGCACAATTTTACATCTATAATAAGAGAATTTTTTTATTTTATGTATGTAATAATATTATACAATCTTATATATAAGAATAAGAATGAAATAATATATAGAATAAGAACATAATGTTATATCATGTTATATAGAATACGAGCACATGGTTATATATAATAAGTAAAGCACAATATTATTATTATATATAATACTATGCTATATATTAGGAGAGTTATAATACTAAACTACAATATTAGATAGACTAAAATATTTTTTTGGTCCCCTACATGCCATCTTTTGCCATCATTTGGTCCCCGAGAGCAAAATCACATTTTTTTAGTACCCCACAAATTCAAAGTAAAATTTTTGGTCCCCAAAACTAGATTCTAGGTGGTTTTCAGGTAGACTAAATTAATTTATGGTCCCTAACATAGCATCTTATACCATCTTTTGGTCCCGAAAACCACCCGGAATCTAGTTTTGGGGACCAAATGTTTTCACTTTGAATTTTTGGGTAATAAAAAAATGTGATTTTGCTCTCGGGGACCAAAAGATGGTATGTAGGGGACCAAAAAATAATTTAGTCTATTATATATAAATATATAAGAATAAAAACACACTAAAATATGCATATATATATATGTTATCATTAGACCACAATGATATATTATCTTATGTAAAGAAGGCAATGATAAATAAGTAAGAACAGTTAAACACAATGTTATAATACTATGTTATATGTAATAAAACACAAGTTATGTGTAAAAAAATATATTTACAATATCATCTTTTATATTATAAGTTAATTAAATTAATTATTATTCATAAAAAATATATATATATATATATATAAGCATGTCAAAATATATTTTACGACACTCTAAATGATAGACGAGTCAAAAAAGTTAGTAATGACACTCAGTTGAGCAAATTGCCGTGTCAGTCAAAATAGAAAATCTGAGTGTTGTCGTATCCGATCCGTACTCGAACACAAGACTAAATTCGAGTCGGGTAACATAGGTTCTTATGCTTCTTGCTATGATTATGTGAAGAATGAGATTAGGATGTACCCTTAGTTTAATTATTTGCATGATTTAGTGCTAGGCTCGAGAATGAACCAAGGAGTATTACGTTTCTATGTCGGTTTGGTTGAGGGATGTAAATATGAGGTTGTTGAAGACACATGTGCCCTGGGTTAGAATAGATGAGTCCCGTGTTGGGTTATTTTGGGAATGATAAGCGGGGTCATTCGGAAAATGGGTCAAGTGATGTTATTAACTTGATTGGGGACGTAGAATAATGCCTAAAGGTTATATCCCGAGTTTGTAGTTACTAGGCGGAGAATTTCCCTAGATTTATTATGAGGTACTAATATCCTAAGTGGCACAAGATGGGTTTAGCATGGGTGTTCATGGTGTAGGTCCCGGTGACCCATGCTACTCCCAGGTTTAGTTTACTATGTGTATTCGCGGGTTCATTATCCCTGGGAGTGAGGGCTTGAGGTGGTAGTGAAAACACACTGCTACAGGGAGGACGTGAAATTTTAAGGAAGGGGCAAAACAGTTGTGTGATAGGCCAAGGGAGTTCCCGGGAAATCAATGTTTCTGCATTGTGTGATATAGCATTAGATAAAATTATATGTATTATATGTAAATATGAGTTGAGGATCAAATTTTATAGTTAATCATGTGATGCAATACCCAAAAGACCCTTCATATACTATCTTTATCTCGTAATTGTAGTTTATGCTCGTAGTTCATAGACTAATCATATCTAAACAAAAAAAACCCCATGTTTTCTACCCCCGACATACATATAGGGTGATACCCGTGTGTGAAATTTGTAATCCTAAATTTTAAACCACTAGATCTCTGTAGACGACCCTCTAGCTTACCGCTATCTACTTTTCAGTAGTTAGAAGTATGAGAGCAACACTATAAATTTCTATGTTTGAGTGGCGGCTTGTGAGTATTTAACGATGCATCCGGGGGTATGAATGTACTTAAATTTAGAAGAAGACGAAAGTAGAACTCGTAAGCCAAAAAAGTGTTCTTGGTTTGGAAAAATTAGTTGATGATGAACCATCTGAACCACTATCTATTTTGAGCAATTAATAATTTTTGTAAATACAAAGTTTTATTATGTGATCAACAAATTATTTGTAATTGCTTGAAGACAATTTCAGTTCTTTCCTTTAATATCAGTTACCAAAGTTTGAATAGAATTCTATTAATATATGCACAGGATCTAGAAAAGAAAAAAAGAACAAGGTGGGTGGCAAGCGAAACAAGTTATCATTGTTTGTGTGTTCGATGTTATTGTTGATATGGATGTTGTTGAGAAGAGACAAGGCTACTATTTTCGAGTAGTTTTGAACGAAAATTGTTGGAATTTATGTGATAACGTTTAGGATGCTATTACACAAATAGTCTTACAGCTAAGAGGAGGTTTAACCGTTGACACCTCATGACTGCAGACAAGAGAGGATGGTGGTGAGGTTGGGATTCTTGACAGCTGGATGGTGGTATTGCATTATTTGACAGGGAGACTAAAAAACAATTGCGAGTACGTGCATTTTTTGGAAAAATAAATTATTTAGCAGCTGGATATCGTATAAACCATAATTTACTCCCCGTACCTAAACTATGAAAAACTATATTTTATCAATTTGGATATAACTCAATAAATTTTAAAAAATATAGTCGTAATATTTGGTGATTTATGTAGTCTGGCGGGTCGATGGACCGGGTATTTTGGGTTAATAACTTTATTCCCCAATTAGTGATCATGTCAGTGTTATGGGTTGTTTAGGATATCCACAACTGATGAGATGTAAGGAGCATTTTTAAAATGCCACATCAGCATTTTAAAGAGTTGACAATCAACAATTAACTTTCATCAATCCATATATTTCTAAGATATATTTTATGTGACACGCATTTCATTACTCTTATTTAAAAAGTAAAGTAAAAGCACAAAAAATGATATTCTATTATTAGTGTTTTGTTAAGAAAAATTTACTAATTCATTAAGTAAGGAGATGATCTTTATTAAGAAGAGATCAATGATGATAGCTCCTTATTAAGAAAAGAGCACTTGAAAAAAATATCATAGTGGATTTTAGTAATTAAAAATGATAGAGCCAATTTCATTAACAAGAATCATTTTATAATAAAATATATATAATTAATTTTATTTTCATAAAGATATTTTATATTTTAGTTGAAGAATAATCTAAATCTAAACATTTGCAATTAAAAAAATTTGAATTAAATCTAAAAGTCTTTGGTAGTATTATTTTTAGCCTATTTTTTGAAAATAAGTGATGAGGGTTAAAGGTGAAACTCCCCCCCCCCCTCCAAACCCACGGCCACATCACTGTCCCGCGTACGCGACTTCAAAACATCCTGTTGGGTCAAAACCTAATAGTTAAAATGAAAGATCACTCAAACTAATTACACCTTTAGATTACATCTTCATTCCATGTAAAACTATGGTACATTGAATATATGGTAATCTTATTATGTAAGAAAATAATTCCTATAAGGAAAGTAAATATTTAACATAACATGATTAAAGGATCTCTCATATCAACCCCTATAAATATCAGGGTATTCCTTCGTTCTATTCATGCAATTTTTAGTACTCAAATTAAACACTTATGATTTGAATTTACCATCTGAGTTTCTTCCCCAACGTCAAAATTTGACCTTCACCCCACGGGGTCGTTCAGAACCTTGTAAGAGAGCCAAATTACCCGAGAAGTGCAAAGTATCAAAGATATAAATTTATAAGTTACTCCCGTAATCACTACTAAGCACTATAGAGTAGCTAGTGGCAAGTCTGGAATCGTCCATAGAGATACTAGAATTTGAGTCTTAGTTTTACACAACCCATAATTGGGCATCACTCTGATTGTGTGTCCGGAGTAGCTAATGCTTAAGAACAGATAATTGGGGAAGGGGGGTTTGTGTCTAACAACCTACTAAGCCAATTAGAATTAGAGTCTAATGATAGGGTCGGTACTCTCAATGTAGCATGAATGCATTAATCTCCCGGGTACTCTCGAGCCTACAATATCCTTAATTTAATACTCTCAAGATAGAATTTTAGCCTAGCACGGTATTATACTATGTACGAATCTATGGATGCATCATAAAGTATAACATGGCATAAATCTTACAAGAATGTAAACTACCAATCAAGCACAAATATTTATAGGACACAAATAGATAGGGGTAATCTAAAATTTTACAAAGTCAAATAAAGTCAAGAAAACATATATTACCCCAAGAAAATATCTACTCTAGAGACATTAAATCCAAAGCAATTATTGGATTTAATGCCATAGAGAAATAAATGAAGAGAGGAGATAGTCTCCTTCTTCCTACCTACTACGAGAATAATACTAAGTAAAGTGATTGTTAAACCCTAGAAAACTACGAGTGGCTTATATAGTAGATAGGATTGGATCTTAGAAACACCCAAAAAGCTAGGAAACCCTAGTAGCCACGTCGAAACGGGTTGTACAATAGTGCACTGCCTGTATAAAACACATAAGCCACAGACTAGAGACGTTCCTGAGTTGTTATGAGCGCATGGGACATGCGAATCTAGGCGTTCCATGGTCTTAAGCGTGTTCACCATCTTCTAAGTGCGCGAGGCGAGTAAAATTGCACGTCATGCGGCATGGACTCTTGATTCCTCTATTCTGAATGTGCGGGCCATGCAGGATTGCACGACCAGTAGTCTGGCTTTAACTTCTTACCACGGGGAATGACACAGAATGTGCAAATCTACACTAGATGTACCAGTATTCAATTCTTCCGGACTTAGCTCTTTTTCTTCAGCGCATCCATATACATGTTTGGCTCATGGTCTTTAGTCTTTACCATCCTTGCGAATGACCTTCTACAATCTACTACCATTCTTGTAGATGACCTTCTTAAAAATAGTCAGAAGTGCCTATGATCAATCTATAAGTTAAGCTCACAAAAATGGATCTAGAAGCTCACAGGGACATAAAATTCTTCAGACCTAAAGCAAGCTACAAAATGTGGAATTTAGATATGAAAACCACAACCGTCATCTAAACCTCTTATAATGTAAAACTATCTAAATCTAGCAATCTACAACATAAAAGATAACAAACGAGAGGTTAAATGCTTCGGAAAAAAAATGCATTGAAGTCTCATAAAACCCCCCATAGAGAATGGTGTCGCTGCAGTGAGGGGAAATCAGGAAATGGCTAAACATTGCATGATGGTAGCTTGGAAAGAGCTCAATCGAATGAAGACAATCAACACCATCCACTAGGAGGCTACCAAAGCACCACCCACCGATGTGGAGAAAATGGTGGTTCAACGTAAGGAACTGTAAAAACCTGTAAAGCCCCGTCGGTTCAGGTTAACCAAACACTATAACTTCTTCTTGATGAGTATTTTAATTTCTTATCGTGGCATATTTTAGACCTAACAGGAGTTGCAACAAACTTGGAATACACCACTTCAACATGGATCCCACGGTTAAACCCATTAAACAAAAGAAAAGAATCTTCTCCCCCAAAACAGAATATGCTATCAAAGAATAAGTAGCCAAACTACTTAAAGAAAACGTAATTAATAAGTTGGTCTACTTGGAGTGGTTCACCAGTCCCGTTATGGTTAAAAATCATGATGGAGCATAGATAATGTGCATCCACTTCACCGACTTACACAAGTGTTTCCTAAAGGATAGTTATCTACTACCACCGATTGATCAGCTCATCGAGGCTGTAACTAGGTACTAGGAATTGGCCTTCTTCAATGCCCATAAGGGTTATCATCAAATCCTTATGGCTGAAAAGGATAAAGAAAAGACCTCGTTCATCATGAACGCAATGCCATTTTGCTACAAAAAGATGTCGTTTGAGCTCAAGAATGTAGGACCCACGCATTATTGGTTGGCAGATATAATATTTAAGGAACATGTCGGCAGTAACGTGGAGATCAATATACGTGGATTACATGGTGATCAAAAGGAAAAGTTACATAGAATTCCTCACCGATCTAGGAGAGACATTTGAAATACTTCAAAGCTCTAATTTGAAGCTCAACCTATCAAAGTGTACCATCAGAGTAGGTGCAAGGAATTCCTAGGCTTCATGGTATCCAACCAAGGGACATAAGTCAATCCAGAAAATGTTGAAGTCGTCCTCAAAATGCAGTCCTCAAGATCGTCTAAGGATGTCCGGTACTTTATAAGCTCCTTCGCCTCGGTTGACTTAAGCCGATTTTTATCAAAAGGGGCCAAAAAACATCTTCCCTTCCTCTTGATACTGACGAAATCAAAGAAGTTTGAATGGATGGAAGATTGTAAAACTGTTCAACAACTGAAAGAACACCTTGACTCCTTACCAATGCTTATGAAACCTGAAAAAGGGAGAGGTACGTTGCTTGGAAATTTTTAACATTGCCAAAAGCCCTTAGCATAATGTTGATTAAAAAAAATCACCATCAGCACCCCTATCTACTTTGTCAGTAGAGTGTTGCAAGGGGGCAGAGACATGCTACACAACACTGGAAAGATTGATCTTGGCATTCGTGCATGCAGCTCAGTGCTTACGACCATATATCTAAGCTCACTGATATGCATCTAGAAGCATATGTTAACCAATTCATTTAGCACATTTATTAGTACATTTTGTACGACTGATTGCTAGGTTTAGTTAGATTTACATCACGAGGGAGTTAGATAGCCTTTGTTGGTTTTCTTTTTTAAATCCTTAGTTTTGTAGATTTATTTAGACCTAATGGATGCTATGTCCTTTCAAGAATCTAGATCCTATTTTGTCAGTTTAATTGTAGATCTCTCGTAAACACTTTGTAGTAGAAGGCCATTTGGTAGTAGATATTAGAAATCTATTCGCAAGAATAGTAGTAGACCGAAGGTCACGCACTTAGTAGATGAAAATGCACCACGGAGAAAGGAGTCAAAGCTCGGACAAAACTGAAGACTGGCACAGCCATGTTATATTACATGGCCTATGCCAACTAGTTAGGGTAGTGCCTAAGTAGCGGCACGGGCAGTAAGGTACTACACGACCTGCGTAGTTCAAATAGCTCGTGTAGCTAAGAATGAAGCACGGACCGTACCATATTGCACGGGCCTTGTACCTTGAAGTCATGATTCAAAGACCAGCCCACGTCCCGTGATGTATTGCACGACCGCACCATGATTTTTCCAAGAGTTTAGCTCTAGCCGGGGGCCCACGAAGAATTGCACGGGTCGTGTCGTTCAGAATGTCAAAACAAGCTTCCAACCGGTGGCTCACAAGGATTCACACGACCACGCTGCTCAGATGCAAGGAAACACGCTGCCAGCCGACGACCCGTGCAATAGCCACATGAGCCATGTGCTATTGCAAGACCCGTGCTGCTGACTAATTAGGGTTTCCCTTGCCTTTTGGGCCTCTTTAAAGCTCATTTCCTATCTACCATATAAAGAGACCTATGCCTACTAGGGTTTAAGTTTGGCTGGTTTAATTTTCATTCTCCTATTTTTCTAAGAGTAGGTAGAGAAAGAAAGGAAATAACCCTTCTCTCTTTTTTAATCTTCTTAGTTTTGCCCAAGAGCATTAAATCCAATGTCAAGACTGGTACAATGCTTAGGGAGTAGTTTATTTTCTTGGGGATTTAAATTTGTATTCATGATTTGGTAGATATTTTGTGAGATTCTAAGATCTTCCCGTCCTTTTATGTTTATGAATATTATGCTTGACTTGTTCCTTAAATTCTTGTTAAATGCATGATTGATATCCTATGTTGGCATACACCTTAGTAGATGATTCATGTATGACGCTAATATCGTTTGTCCCCTTGGAAGTGTCGCTAGGGTACTAGAGGGAGTGAGAGTTCGGGACCGTGTGGGTGTATACATGTGGGTCATGAGCACGTCTTCGATGAGCGTACAGTAGTATGATTGGAAAATGGTAGCCAGTTAGGTGAGGTCATGATAGTTAGTAGCAATTATGGTTGTAGTAAGTAGTAATTCGACGATTGTCGTTTCAACCCTAGAGTCATCACGAGATGCCAATCATTTTGCCTCTACGTGCCTAGAGAGAAGCATTCATAGTGGATGCCTAGGATGTAATTCTTTATGGGAAGGAGGAGTGCATAATGGCCGAGCCGCTTGATGCACTTTCTAATTACGGAAGTGGTGTTGATAGAATAAGACGTGAGCACCTTTGTGTGACAGATAAAGGGAAGTATTGACTATCAACCACACTATGTAACATAAACATTAGGATAGGTATATACATCTTGTATTTGATAGAATCTAGTTTGATATAGTTTGATCTCTTATTCTCGCAAGTTTTGTAGCTTATAGAAAAAACCCCCAAAACCTTGTTTGCAACATTGACTATTCCCGACACACAATCTGATTGATGGCCCAATTGCAAGTTTTGCGTATGTAACTTTTCCTGGCATCTCTCTCGACCACCCCAGACTTGCCACTTGCTACCCTTTGGTAGTTTAGTAGTGAGTACGGAAGCAACAATACAAATCTCAACATTTGTGAAGTATCCCATGGGTTAATTCTATTTCCCAAAAGGATGGTATTTATTAGCGCACTAGTACTAATCACCAACCATCCGATTCGAAAGGTACTTCTTAAACTTTAAGTATTATGTAGAATGATGAAATAAGTTGTCGGGTTAGGCGGGCACACCATCCAATAAAGCCCTAGAATGGATGTTAAGGGCCAAGCCCAGGCTGATTTCATTGTGGAGACTATAGAGTATCTGCCAGAAGAGTTTCCCATTGAAGGCGATAGAAATATGGGAACTACGTCTGGATGGATCATCTCACACAGGAGGAAGTGGAGCAGGAGTTCTCTTTACTAGCCCGGAAAAAAATCCATACACCTTACATTTTAACTTTTCAACAACTAATAACAAAGCAGAGTACAAGGCTTTAATTACAGGTTTGAGATTGGTTAAAGATTTAGCCATACAACACCTAAAAATATTTAGTGACTCGCTGATTGTGGTTCAAAAAGTCAAGGGGTTGTACAAGGCTAGGGAAAGGAATCTTCAGAGATATTTGGAATTCGTTCAACCGATGCTTAGAAATTTCAAAAGCTATGCCTTGAAACAAGTGCCAAGGGAATTTTTTTATAAAATAGATGCTTTAAACAAGTGCATCAGTAGACCTAAGACTAGAGTCTCCTAAGAAGTTTTTGATAAAAACATTGAAATGTCGCACTTACGAAAAAGAGTCGATTATGGACATAAACGAATCAGAGAACTATATGGTGCTAATTATAAGATATATAAGGGATGGTATATTACCAGAAGATAGGGCGGAAACCAATAAGATTAAAGTTAAAGAAACAAGATACACAATACACAATGATGCCGTTTACAAGAAAGTGTATCTGATGCCTCTCCTACGATGGGTGACTCCAGAAGAAGCAAAATACCTCATTGAAGAGTTCCATCAATGAGTTTGTGAAGCAAACCAAGGAGCTAGGCCTATCACCAATAAATTACTAAGGGTTGAGTACTACTAGCCACTAATGTTCAAAGGTTCCTTTGAAGTAATCAAGACCTACAACCCTTGCCACAAGCATAACCCAGTGACTAGCGTTACCCAAGAAGACATGGCGACAATCCATGGATCTTGACCGTTTGAGACCATTCCCAAAAGAGACTGAGGAGTCAAATATGTGATCATGGATATCAACTACTTCATCAAATGGGTAGAGGCCGATAAACTGACCAACTTAAAAGGTACGAGTTACATCGAATTTTGTTAGGAAAATAAACAATGCAGGTACGAGACACCTAGAACTTTTATCACAGATAATGGAAGGCAATTCATCCACAATCCTTTTAAACAATGCTCGTGAATTCTCCAACACTTAGTAGAAATTCACTTTGGTGTACCACCCTCAAGACAATGGCCATGTTGAGGTCACGAACCAAACAATTGTTAATGGCATAAGATCTCATTGGGGGGTGGAAGAAACTGGTTTTACGAGTTACCTTGTGTGCTATGGTCATATCGAACAACAGAGAGAGTGATCACAGGAGAAACTTCGTTCATCCTTGTCTATGTAATGGAAGTAGTCATACCTGTTAAGTTTGGCTTACCTTTCCTTTGCATTGAAGGACCATAAGAAGGTCAAAATGATGAAAAAGTCCACACAGACCTAGATACAGTGGATGAAAGAGAGAAAGTTATAGTCTATACCAGGCCAAAGTGAAGGACTATATGAAAAATTACCATGATCAGAAGGTACAAAGAACTGAGTTCACTATGGGAGAGCTAGTCATGAGAAGAAACGAGAAGAGCCGTCATAAGAAGGAAGGAAAATTGGAACCCAACTGGGAAGATCCCTTAAAGCAGCCGAGGCACATGCCGAAAGAAGCTACGTGAATGAGGTAAAGATTGGTAATTAGGTTCCCAGAAGATGGAATGTCACCAATCTCCGAAGATACTTCCGTTCAACAGTATTACAACGGATCCTCCACCGAAGAAACCTTCTGGCCAGGGCATAGCTTCTCACAAAAAAAAATCCATAGGTTGGGTATATTCTCTTTTTTAATTTGATGTCCTGGGAGTTGTTCACCCAAGAGGAAAAAAATGGCCATAAAATCTCCAATAAAAGTATCATATGATTTAAAGAATATTGTATTTGAATCCACAGTAAAAATGGATTCCTTAATCCAAACAAGCATCTTTTCTCCAATAAAATGCCTAAATATTGAGGACCAGTTTTAATGTAAAATGCCTAACTGTTGCTAGTTGAAGCTGAAGCTCCCCCTCAAACCTAAGGCCACATCACTATCCTACTTATGGGCCTTCAAAACATTCTGCTGGGTCAAATCCCAATAGTTAAAAGGAAAGATTTATGAAACCCATCACATTTTCATATTACATCTCCATTCCATGTATAACTATGGTTTAATGAATACTCCCTCTGTCCCACTATTAACTTCCGAATTGCTTTTTCACAGTCTTCAATGAGCATGTTTGACCGTAAATATTTCTAGTTTTATATAATAATGTCGCACAAAAATTAATATTTAGAAAATTGATGTTAAGAAAAATCTAACGATATGTCACATGATATATTTATTTTTATATATTAATTTATATTTAGGGTCAAAGTTTGTAAAGTTTGACTCTTAAAAAGTAAATGGAAGTTTAAAGTGGGACAGAGGGAGTACTGATTTAAACACTCTCCCCCTTCAGGTGGTGGTCCGTGATGAGGAAATTCCTACAAAACTGTTCACAACCTATACCCGATCGATGAAGCGTGAGGTCAAAATCCCCCCCCTCCCTCCCACCCAACAAACACCCCCCACATACTTCCATTTCTAATGTCGACTAATAATTTCAATACTTAACTAACAATTTACCCATCAGTGTGTAGCAAAAAAACTATTGCATCGACGAATATTGATGAATCACCTCC
>JAULKJ010129698.1:0-15047 GCA_032355405.1 Rubia balearica | reverse complement strand
TGTTTTATAAGATTCAGTCTTCGAGGATTGAGCCTGATGAGTTTGTCATGGTTAGTATGAAGTTTGCTTGTTCTCCGTTGGAATGTGTTGAAACAGCAAAGATCGTTTATTCCTATCTGCATTGTATTGGGTCGTGTGATAATGGCCGGGTTCATGTTGCCTTGCTGTTATAGACATGAACGTGAAATGTGGGAACATGGAGAGACCATTTTTCCTGTTTGAGCAGCTGCCTAGACACAATGTAGTCTCTTATTTTTCAATGATTCAAAGCTTCTCGATTCACGGGAATGGTCTCCGGCTGTGGAGATGTTCTAAAGGATGTTAGCGGATGGGATTTTACCTGCCAGGATAGCCTTCACAGTGATTCTATCAGTCTGTAATTGTGCTGGCCTAGTCGAGGAAGGATGCAGATACTTTGTTTCCATGTCGAAGCAATACTCTCTGGAGTCTTCTCTGGGTCGGTATGCTTCCATAACCGACCTTCTTGGTCGGTCAGAAGGGCTTAAAACTACATATGAGTTTCTGAAATTGATTCCAATTGAGCCGCATGCTGGTGCCTAGGATGCGCTTCTTGGCGCTTGTGAGTTATACTTTGAAGTCTTATTAGTGGAGAAGGTAGTGAGGAGAATCATTGAGCACGAGCCCTTGAATTCTAGTAATCATGTGATGTTGTCGGGCATCTATGCTAGTACAAATAAATGGTTGGATGTTTCGGACATAAGATGATAAAAAAGGACTAAGAAAGATGCGAGGTTATACACAAATGCACGACTCTTTCAGTTTATAGAGGTGGGAGGAAGATGCTATTCAGTTTTCACCGATAGAAGGGTAATGTTGCCTTTGTTTGCTCATTGGATGGGTGAGGGATTCAACATTTTGGATTTCAGAAAGATTTTTTCTTCCAAGCTCATGGCAAAGAATATGGTCCTTTGGGCCTAGACAGATTGGACCTAATTTTCTGCTTACCTAAGATTTGAATTGTAAGAACGTAAAAGGAATAACAATAACTCTTCTAATCAAAGGATCTTCTTCTATGTCTGAAAAGTTGGGATTCCAAGATTCCTCAGATTAAAGTGAAACATTCTCAGACACAGATCAAAAGTTTTTTATGAAAGCTGAGAGTCTTGAGAGCAGTGTGTTATATGGATTACAGTTATCTACTACTACTGAACCACCATGGTACGGACCAACGTCGGGTTTGGAATTTTAGGCTGAGGCAGAAATTAATTCCTCAGAATAAAAAGATTTTCCTGGGGGTTTGGTTGGACAAGTGATGGTTATCCTTAGCTTTAATAGATGGTTATCGCTCACTGCGTGTATCTATCTACTTTTTCCTTGATCTTCTTTTCAATTGCACCGTAGGGATTTTGAGGTCACATGAGCAGAAAATGATACCAAATAATCTAAATGTGCTTGGGTCAAGATTTTGAATGGATTATCTGGTTTTGCACAAATCATTTTAATTTTTTTTAGTGAAGACTTTGATTGTAGATTACCATTTTTACAAGCCTGAACAAAAATTGAGATGTTTCCGGAAGTCTAAAAATATAACAAAAGATTAAAACAAGAAGGAACATGTAACCAGATTCACATTGAATTTAAAGTTACAAAACTACTTTAGCCTGAGTTTCTACGATCCATACTACGACTATTTCCAAGAAAGCTGAGAAAAGCGTCTTTGATAATGTTATGGAGTTCAGTTTGATTAAGAACAATGTAGCAGTAAACCAGTTCCTCCATATCGTCCTAATCATGTACCCCTCCTGCACTGTCGATCACCTCTCTTATCGAGTCTCTAATGTCTGCAAATGGGTCGGTGGAGTACTTAACCGCACAGAGGTTGTTTGCAAACACCCCGCGAACATCACCCGATAACCTAGCTGAAAAGCTGATCCTCTCCTCCAGGTGCCTCCTCCAACTTTTCTTGCTTCGGGTTTTCTTCTTGAACCTTGAACTTCCTCCATTTAGAATTATCACGGGATTATTAGAAATTCTTTTCCACCATTTATAAGTAAATATTTTACAAACGCGATGTAATGAAATCATCAAAATATTATTTTTCTTAAGAAAATAAACTTGATGGATGCGATTGAAAATATAAGTACATTATATTATATTATATGTTAGATCACTTATTTAAATTTAAAATAAAAAGTTAGAAGATAAATATTAAATAAAGTGGATAATAATGTTAAATATAAATTCAAAACATATTGTAATTAACAAGATATTATACTTTTAAAAAATTACATAATTATAAATGTAAGGTGAGAAAAATAAATTTGATCACTTAAGTTCTCGAATTAGATATAATATAATTTTATTAATATAATCATTAAATATTATTTTAATAATTAATATTATCAAATATTATTACCATTTACGTGTTACAACATCTCCCTCCTTACCACTAATAACTTCCTACTTTTCTTTTTGGTCCGTCCACTAATAACTTCCTATTTCTAAACCTTCTATATTTAGTTATAAATATGTGGTCATAAATCTTCCCCCTCATTTGAATTATGTGGGACCGCTGTCATCACCCATTTAAAAGATGCCACATAGAATTGTCTTAAAATTTGTGCCAAAAGTAATTAAGAACTTATTAGTGGGACGGAGGGAGTATTCACTAAATAGGTTGGATTGGATAATTTTTTTAAAATGTAAAAATACCTTGAATTCGTACTTGCAACGTATTACATGAATATAGTGAGTGGGAATAACCAGATTCCACATAAATATAAGGAGTTGGAATAACAAAATTTTATGTAAAAAATGTAAACGTAGTTTCAATTCGTTACCACGCATCTCCGTAAATAAGGTGAGTTGGAGTGTCAAGATTCTTTCAAATTTAGTTTTTCAGAAACCAACCAATTCTCTACGTCAGTTAATGTAATTGTGATTAAAAAACTATTATCCTTAGCTATTCACATTGTCTAATGATCTAATTTCATTTTCTAAAAATATGGATAAGACACCAACTCGGAATTGGTCGTACATGACCAATTCTGATGCCGTTTTTTATTCCCCCAACATCTATAAATGTGAGTCCTACTCCGCTGGGTTTATTACTCAAATCTTCTACACTTCATCCTCTCATTCTCAGTTCTTCATCCCAAAAATCAAGTTTGTGGATATGGCCAGTTTCTCTTCGTTTTTCAAGCTTAACCTCTCTAATACAACAGAGAAAGTTATCGTTGAATGCATATGGTTGGTTTTCCATTTTTCTCCCCTGCATTAATGCTCTTTGTATTGGTTTGCTCTGTATTGTTTTAGCTTCTCTTATCCCTTATGAGGATTCTTGAAATCTCTAGTTAACCGGAGAACCTCTTTAAATGGTCTTCCAGTCACCGGAGAATGGCTTTTTTATAGGGCTTATGAAGCAAGCGCTTTGAGACTATTTTAATTGCGGTTTTTTCTTTAAACGTACGGAAAAAAACATAAATTATAGCTCTTTACAAATGTATATTCTTGAAGGCTGATGTTATTGACCGTGTTTTGATTGCTAATAGGGTCGGTGGGAGCATAATGGACCTCAGAAGCAAAGTGAGGGTAATTATTAACTGTGTTTTTTATTGTAATTATAAGTTGTGGATGTTAAGGTTAATTTATGCTTTATTATATTAACTGAAGTTGTACTGTGAATGCAATTAGACTCTTTATGGCCCGGTGAATGATCTTTCGAAGCAGCCAAAATGGAACTACGACGGCTCCAACACCGGGCAAGCTCCTGGAAAAGACAGTAAAGTTATCCTATAGTAAGTTTCGTAGTCTGAAAATTAATACTATTTTTAGTGTTACAAGGTACTGACTGATTTATCTCTATGTTATGAAACAGTCCCCAAGCAATCTACATGGATCCATTCAGGGGAGGCAACCATATTTTGGTCATGTACGACTTCTTTTATGAATTTCGGATTACCTTGAATTTTTTTGGGTAAAAATTGAAGGTTTAGGATTGAGAAGGAATACACCCTGTTGCAAAAGGATATCAAGTGGCCCTTGGGGTTGCCCTTAGGAGGGTACCCTAGCCCACAGGTAAATTTTCAGTTTTGTATTGAAGTCATGATCTTGAAATATGCTTTCTCTGCACGGGAATTTATGTATGCTCATGTTTAAATTGCTGGTGATTCTTATTTTGTTTCATTTAATTGGTACATATGGACCCTACTACTGTGCCATTGAAGCTGACAAAGTGTTCGGACGCGATGCAGTTGATGCTCATTGCAAGGCATGTATGTTTGCTGGAATTAGCATTAGTGGAATCAATGGTGAAGTTATACCTGTACAGGTCAAAAAAGCACCCTTATGTAAGGCTCTCTATGTTTGCAGCTTATTCTTCATTTATTTTGCAATCATAAATGTAATGATATGTGAATTGCAGTGGGTGTTTCAAGTTGGACCAACCATTGGCATCGCGGATGCTGATCAAATTTGGGTTGCTTGTTACATTCTTGAGGTAATTTTCGATGCAATGGTAATTCCTCTCTAAATAATTCGCTATTTGTGATACTGATAATTGTCATTTGATGCAAATTGTTAATAGAGGATCACCGAGATTGCTGGAGTGGTAGTTTCATTCGACCCCAAGACTATTCTTGTGAGAAGTTGAACATTAGTGTCAAAAATTTAAATCCATGAATCACTTGTTCACGTTTCGGTTGTAATTGTTTTTGATTTTGTATTGAAGGGTGACTGGAATGGTACTGGTGCCCACACGAACTATAGGTAATTTGGAAAACAACATATTCAAAAATTTTAAATTTTTAAAAGTTCTTATATTTTCATATTCTCCGATATGATTTGCAGCACCAAGTCAATGAGACAGGAAGGATGGTACGAGGTTATAAAAAGGTAAGCGAGAAGCTTGCTCTCAGGCACAAGAAGCACATTGTGGGATACGGTGAAGGGAACGAGCGTCGGCTCACTATCCGCCACAAGATCGCTGACATGAACACCTTCTCTTGGGTAATTTTATCTTTTATACTCCATAGCCTAACCTTTTGGTGTGAATTATCAAAGATTAACCATCATTTTCATGTGCATGTGATATTAGGGAGTTGCTAACCACGGTGCATCAATTCGTGTTGGCCGCGACATGGACAGAGAGGGGAAAGGCTACTTTGAGGACAGGAGGCCTTCTTCGAACATGGATCTGTATATTGTCACCTCAATGATTGCAGAGACCACCCTTCTGTGAAAACAGCCTTGAGAAAATGAGGTTGATCTCCTTGGAAGCCTTTGACAGAGGAGAGCTAGGATGTTTCTACGATTTCTTAGTTAGGATGTTTCTTTCTTTTCCTTTATGGTTGATCACAACTTGTTCTATTGTTTTATGTGTTTTGTGCTAGTTTTAAATAAGTTAGTTGTGATTCAAAACACATCTTTATTTGGTGAAGAAATTGATTGTAGATTACCATTTTTACAAGTCTCAATTAAAATTGAGATGTTTAAGGAAGTCTAAAAACATAACAAAAGATAAAAACTAGAAGGAACATGTAACCATATTCACATTGAATTTAAAGTTACAAAATTACTTTAGCCGAGTTTCTATGATCCATACTTCGACTATTGCCTAGCAAGCTGAGAAAAGCATCTTTGATAACATTATGGAGTTCAGTAGGATTAAGAACAATGTAGCAGTGAACCAGTTCCTCCATATTATCCCAATCCCGTACCCCTCCTGAACTGTCGATCACCTCTCTTATCGAGTCTCTGATGTCTGCAAATTTATTAATAGAGTAATTAACTGCACAGTGGCTATTTGCAAACACCCCGCGAACATTATCTGGTAACCTAGTTGAAAAGCTTATCCTCTCCTCCAGGTGCCTCCTACATCTTTTCTTGCTTCTAGTATTCTTCTTGAACCTTGAACTTCCTCCATTTAGAATTATCATGGGATTATTAGAATTTCTCTTCCACCATTTATAAGAAAATATGTTACAAATGCGATGTAATGAAATCATCAAAATATTAATTTTCTCAAAAAAATAAACTTGATGGATACGATTGAAAATATAAGTACATTATATTATATTATATGTTAGATCACTTATTTTAATTATTTTAATTTAAAATAATTTTATAATTAAAATAAAAATATTTAAGATAAAGTTAAATAAAGTGGATAATAATGTTAAATATAAATTCAAAACATATTGTAATTTACAAGATATTATACATTCAAAAAATTACATAATCATGTAAGGTGAGAAAAATAAATTTGATCACTTAATTTCTCGAATTTGATATAATATAATTTTAGTAATATAATCATGAAATATAATTTTAATAATTAATATTATCAAATATTATTATTATTTCCATGTTACAACATACTCCCTCCGTACCACTAATAACTTCCTACTTTCCTTTTTGGTCCGTCCACTAATAACTTCCTATTTCTAAACTTTCTATATTTAGTTGTAAATATGTGGTCATAACTCTTTTCCTTTCATTTGATTTATGTGGGATCGCTGTCATTACCCATTTAAATATTGCCACATAGACTTGTCTTAAATTTGTGCAAAAAGTAATTCGGAACTTATTACTGGGACGGAGGGAGTATTTAGTAAATAGGTTGGATTGGATAAATTTTTTTTAATGTAAACATACCTTGAACCCATAGTTGCAACGTATTACGTGAATATAGTGAGTTGAAATAACCAAATTCCACGTAAATATAGGGAGTTGGAATAATAAAATTGTAAGTAAAGAATGTGAAAGTAGTTTCTTACCACGCATCTCCGAAAATAAGGTGAGTTGGAGTGTCAAGATTCTTTCAAAATTTAGTTTTTCAGAAACCAACCAATTTGCTACGTCACTTAACGTAATTGTAATTAAAAAAGTATTATTCTGAGCTGTTCAAATTGGCCAATGATGTAATTTCATTTTCTAAATAATGGATAAGACTCAAACTCTGAATTTGTTGTACATGACCAATTCTTCTGCCTTTTTTTTTTATTCCGCTAACATCTATAAATGCGAGTCCTACCCCGCTGGGATTCTTACTCAAATCTTCTAAACTTCATCCTCTAATTCTCAGTTCTTCGTCCCAAAAATCTAGTTTGTGGATATGGCCAATCTCTCTTCGTTTTTCACCCTTAACCTCTCTACTATAACAAAAAAAGTTATCGCTGAATACATTTGGTTGGTTTTCCATTTTTCTCCCCTGCATTCAAACTCTTTATATTTGTTTGCTCTGTATTGTTTTAGATTCTCCCATGTCTTTAAAAAATTGTTGAAATATCCGGTTAACCTGAGAACCTCTTTAAATGGTCTTTCGGTCACCAGAGATTGGATTTTTTATGGGGCTTATGAAGCAAGCGCTATGAGACTATTTTAATCGCAGTTTTTTCCTTTAAATGTACAACAAAAATAAATAAATAATGGCTCTTTGCAAATGTATATTCTTGAAGGCCGATATTATTGACCATGTTTTGATTGATAATAGGGTCGGCGGGAGCGGAATGGACCTCAAAAGCAAAGCGAGGGTAATTATTGACGTGTTTTTTTATTGTAATTATAAGTTGTGGATGTTAAGGTTAATTTGTAATTGTTAATATTAATTGTTGTTATACTGTGAATGCGATTAGACTCTTTCTGGTCCGGTGAATGATCCTTCGAAGCTGCCGAAATGGAATTACGACAGCTCCAACATCGGCCAAGCTCCTGGAAAAGACAGTGAATTGATCCTATAGTAAGTTCCGTAGTCTAAAAATTAATATTGTTTTTAGTGTTACAAGGTGTTGACCAATTTATCTCTGTGTTTTGAAACAGTCCCTAAGAAATCTACAGGGATCCATTCAGGGGAGGCAACCATATTTTATTCGTGTGCGATTGCTACACTCCGGCCGTCAAGGCGATTCTGACCAACAAGAGGGACGCCGCTGCCAAGATCTTCAGCCACCCTGATGTTGAGGCTGAGGAGAACTAGAAATTTGGGTGAATATTTTTTTTATGAAAGGATTTATTATTGAGTTTTCAGAGTATCTTGAAGTTTTTTGGAGAAAAATTGAAGGTTTGGGATTGAGCAAGGTTACACCCTATTGCCAAAGGATATCAAGTGGCCCTTGGGAGGGTACCCTGGCCCATAGGTAAATTTTTATTTTTGTACTGAAGTCATGATCTTGAAATTGTTTATGTATGATCATGTTTAAATTGTTGTTGATTCTTATTTTGTTGCATTGAATTGGTACATAGGGACCCTACTACTGTGCCATTGGAGCTGACAAAGCATTCAGCGCGATATAGTTGATGTTCATTACAAGGCATGTCTCTTTGCTGGAATTAACATTAGTGGAGTCAATGGTGAAGTCATGCCTGGACAGGTTACAAAATCACCCTTCTTTAAGGCTCTCTATGTTCGCAGCATATTCTTCATTTTTTTTGCAATCGTAAATGTAATGATTCTGTGAATTGTAGTGGGAGTTTCAAGTTAAACCAAGCGTTGGCATCGTGGCAGCTAATCAGATTTGGGTTGCTCCTTACATTCTTGAGGTAATTCGGGATGCAATGGCAATTTCTCGTAAAATGATTCGCCATTCGTGATACTGATAATTGTCATTTGATCCGAATTTTTAACAGATGATCACCGAGATTGCTGGAGTGTTGGTTTCATTTGACCCAAGCTTATTCCTGTGAGAAATTTAACATCAGTGTCAACAATTTAAATCCATGAATCACTTGTTCACATTTCAGTTGTAATTGTTTTTGATCATGTATGGCAGGGTAACTAGAATGATGCTGGTGCCCACACCAACTACAGGTAATTTGGAAAACAACATTTTCAGAATTTATAAATTTTGAAAAGTTCTTATATTTTCATGTTCTACGATATGATTTGTGGCACCAAGTGAATGAGACAGGAAGGAGGTTACAAGGTTATCAAAATGGTAATAGAGAAGATTGATCTCAGGCACAAGGAGCACATTGTTGCATACGGCCGCCATAAGACCGCGGACATAAAAACCTTCTCTTCAGTAATTTTATCATTTATACTCCATATCCTCACCCTTTGGTGTGAATTTTCAATGATTAACCATCATCTTCATGTGGCATTATATCAAGGAGTTGCTAACTGTAGTGCATCAGTTCGTTCTGGCCACGACATGAAGAGAGAGAGAGAGAGGAAATGCTACTTCGAGGAAAGGAGGCCATCTTCGAACATGGATTTGTACATCATCATCTCCATGATTACAGAGAAGATAAGGTTGATTCATTAAAAGCCTTTGACAGAGGAGAGCTAGGATGTTTCCACTATTTCTTAATTAGGATGTGTCTCCCTTTTCCTCTATTGTTGATCACAACTTGTTCTATTGTTTAATGTGATTTTTCCTACTTTTAAATAAGTTAGTTGTGGTTAAAAAACACATCTTTATTTGGTATCCGTATCTTATGGAGAAGAATGAAAATTTTAAGATTTCTTTGATATATGTTGCTATGCACTGAATTTCTTGCTTCTACACAACTACTATTGCATTGTCACCAAACTTTGTTATCTTTCAAAAGATAAATGCAACACTTTTTGTGGAACAGATTGAACATGATTCATTGAACATGCATTTTTTGTAATAGGGGTCTCACCAAGACGCGTTCCTCATTGCTCATTTCTTATCTCTCTAGTTTGCATTCTCCTTCGATTATCCTACCCCACCAATGTCTTCGAGTGGGTTCGGCGGCCGAATGGGACCTCTGGAATGCGATGATCAGTGGCTATTGTCATCATTCTTCATCTCTGAGTTGCTGCATTAGGGTTTCCAATGGAATGAGGAGGGGCTTGGAGGGATTTGGTCCTGGTGGTGGGGACTCTGCATTTCCGGTGCTGATCAGGAGGTGTGGAAATGTGGTTTCATTGAGAGAAGGGGAAATAATTCATAGGTTGGTGTTGAGGCAAGAAAGTGGGAGTGATGTATTTTTGGGTTCGAGTTTGGTTGACTTTTATGGTAGGTGTAGGGAGATTGAGTGTGCTTGGAAGATGTTTACTGAAATTCCGGTGAGAAATGAGGTTTCCTGGATGAGTTTGGTTGTGGGTTGTTTGAATGTTGGGATTTTTTTTGGAGCTTGGAAGGTGTTTGATAAAATTCCCATGAGGAGTTTGGTGACGTGGAATGTGATGATTGGTTGGTTCGGGAAGGTTGGTGATTTGGGTAGTGCTGTTAGGCTATTTTATGAAATGCCTGAGAGGGATGTTGTAAGTTACATGGCGATGATTGATACGTATACGAAGAACGGGGATATGGCTTCCGTTAGGGCATTGATTGAGCGGATGTGGCATTAGGATTTGGTGTTGTGGTCTACATTGATATCCGGGATTGCTTGTAATGATGAAGCGAGTCAGGCCGTGTAGGTGTTTTATAAGATTCTGTCTTCGGGGATTGAGCCTGATGAGTTTGCTATGGTTAGTTTGAAGTCTACTTGTTCTCAGCTGGGAAATGTTGAAACAATAAAGCTCATTGATTCCTATATGCATTGTACTAAGTAGTGTGATCATGGCATGAACGAAAAATGTGGGAACATGGAGAGAGCATTTTATTTATTTAAGCAGCTACCTAGACTCGATGTAGTCTCTTATTGTTCAATGACTAAAGACCTATCTATTGACGGGAATGGTCCCTGGGCTGTGGAGATATATGAAAGGATGTTAGCGGAAGGGATTTAACCTGATAGGATAGCCTTCACAGTGATTCTATTAGCCTGCAGTCATGCTGTCCTAGTCAAGGAAAGATGCACATAATTTGCTTCCGTGTCGAAGCAATACTCTCTGGAGCCTTCTCCGGATCAGTATTCTTGCATAGTCAAACTTCTTTGTCGGTCAGGGAGGCTTAAAACTGCGTACGAGTTTCTGAAATCGATGCCCTTTAAGCCGCATGCTGGTGCCTGCGGTGCGCTTCTTAGCACTTGTAAGTTGTACTTTGAAGTTGAATTAGTGAAGAAGGTATTAACGAGACTCACTGAGGTCGAGCCCTTGAATGCTGGTAACTATGTGATGTTGTCAGGCATCTATGCTGGTACAAATAAATGGTTGGATGTTTTGGACATAAGACATAAGATGACAAAAGGGGGACTAAGGAAGATACGAGGTTATACACAACTTTTAGTTGATAGAGGTGGGAGGAAGATGCTTTTCAGTTTTCACTAACAGAAGAGTAATGTTTCCTTTGATTGCACTTTCGCAAAGATTTTTTCTTCAAGCTCAGGGCAAAGAATATGGTTCTTAGGGCCTAGACAGATTGAACCTAATCTTCTTCTTACCTCATATTTGAAGGGTAAGACCGTAAGATGAATGATAATAACTCTTCTAATCAAAGGATCTTTTTTGTTGTCTGAAAAGTAGGGATTCCTGGATTCCTCAGATTAAAGTGAAACATTCTCATACACAGATCAAAAGTTGTTTGTGGAAGTTGAGAGTTTTGAGAGCAGTGTGTTGTTTGGATTTCAGTTATCTACTACTAGTGAACCATTGTGGTACAAAGCAATGTAGGGTTTGGCAGTTAAGGTTGCGGCCAAAGTTAATTCCTCAGAAGCAGAAGATTTTCCCTGGGGTTTTGCTGGACAAGTGATGGTTATCCTCAGCTTTAATAGATGGTTATCGCGCACTGCAGGTATCCGTCTACCTTATCCTTGATCTTCTTTTCAATTTCACCATAGGGATTTTGACGTCACATGAATAGAAAATGATACAAAATAATCTGAATGTACTTGTGTGAAGATTTTGAATGTATTCTCTAGTTTTGCACGACTCATTTGAATATATTTTTAGTTAAGACTTTGACTGTAGATTACCATTTTTACAAGGCTCAACAAAAATTGTGATATTTTTGGAAGTCTAAAAACATAAAAGATCAAAACTAGAAGGAACATGTAAAAATAGTCACGTTGAATTTAAAGTTACAAAACTACTTTAGCCTAAGTTTTTATGATCCATACTTCAACTATTTCCTAGCAAGCTGAGAAAAGCGTCTTTGATAACTTATGTAGTTCAGGAGGATTAAGAACAATGTAGCAGTAAACCAGTTCCTCCATATCGTCCCAATCTCGTACACCTCCTGCACTGTCGATCACCTCTCTTATCGAGTTTTTGATGTCTACAAATAGATCAGTAGAGTACTTAACTTCACAGAGGCCGCCCCACGAACATCACCTGGTAACCTAGCTAAAAAGCCGATCCTCTCCTCCAGGTGCCTCCTCCGACTATTCTTGCTACTGGTTTTCTTCTTGAACCTTGAACTTCCTCCATTTAGAATTATCACGGGATTATTAGAATTTCTCTTCCACCATTTATAAGAAGTTTTTTTACAAACGCGATATAATGAAATCATCAAAATATTATTTATCTTGAGAAAATAAACTTGATGGATACGATTGAAAAATATAAGTACATTATATTATATTTTATGTTAGATCACTTATTTGAATTTTTTAAATTTAAATTACTTTTATAATTTAAAATAAATATATTGAAGATAAAGTTAAATAAAGTGGATTATAATGTTAAATATAAATTCAAAACATATTGTAATTTACGAGATATTATACTTTCAAAAAATTACATAATTATAAATGTAAGGTGAGAAAAATAAATTTGATCACTTAATTTCTCGAATTTGATATAATATAATTTTAGTAATATAATCATAAGATATCATTTAAAAAATTAATATTATCAAATATTATTATCATTTACGTGTTACAACATACTCCTTCCGTACAACTAATAACTTCCTACTTTCACTTTTGGTCCGTCCAATAATAAATTCCTGTTTCTAAACTTTCTATATTTAGTTGAAAATATGTGGTTATAACTCTTTCTTTCTTTTGATTTATGTGGGACCGCTGTCATCACCCATTTAAAAGATGCCACTTAGACTTGTCTTAAAGTTTGTACAAAATGTAATTTAGAACTTATTAGTGGGATGGAGAGAGTATTCAATAAATAGGTTGGATTGGATAATTTTAAAAAAAAATGTAAACATAACTTGAATTCGTAATTGCAACGTATTACGTGAATATAGTGAGTTGGAATAACTAGATTCCACGTAAATATAGGGAGTTGGAATAACAAAATTTTAAGTAAATAATGTAAACATAGTTTCAATTCGTTACCACGCATCTCCGTAAATAAGGAGTGTCAAGATTCTTTCAAATTTTAGTTTTTCAGAAACCAACCAATTTACTACGTCATTTAACGTAATTGTAATTAAAAAAAGTATTATCCTTAGCTATTCACATTGTCCAATGATCTAATTTCATTTTCTACGAAAATAAAAATGGATAAGACTCCAACTCTGAATTTGTCATACATGACCAATCTTGATGCCGTTTTTTATTCCTCCAACATCTATAAATACGGGTCTTACTCCACTGGGTTTCTTACTCAAATCCTCTACACTTTATCCACTCATTCTATGTTCTTCGTCCCAAAAAACTAGTTTGTGGATATGGACAGCCTCCCTCCGTTTGTCAACCTTAACCTCTCTGATACAACAGACAAAGTTATCGCTGAGCACGGATGGTTGGTTTTCCATTTTTCTCCCCCGCATTCATATTCTCTGTATTGGTTTGCTCTGTATTTTCTTAGCTTCTCTCATCCTTTTAAAGGATTCTTGAAATCTCTGATAAAGCATTGAACCTCTTTAAATGTTCTTCCGGTCACCGGAGAATGGCTTTTTTATGGGGCTTATGAAGCAAGCGCTATGAGACTGTTTTAATCGCAACTTTTTTTCCTTTAAACTTACAAAAAAAACATAAATTATGGCTCTTTACAAATGTACATTCTTGAAGGCTGATAATATTGACTGTGTTTGAATTGCTAATAGGGTCGGCGGGAGCAGAATTGACCTCAGAAGGAAAGCAAGGTTAATTATGGACTGTTTTTTTTTTGTAATTATAAGTTGTGGATGTTAAGGTTAATTTGTGATTGATTATATTAACTGAAGTTTTATTGTGAATGCGATTAGACTCTTTCTTGTCCAGTGAATGATCCTTCGAAGCTGCCGAAATGGAACTACGATGGCTCCAGCACCGGCCAAGCTCCTGGAAAAAACAGTGAAGTGATCCTATACTAAGTTTAATATTGTGAAAATTAATATTGTTTTTAGTGTTACAATGTACTGACCAATTTATCTTTGTATTATGAAACAGTCCCCAAGCAATCTACAGCGATCCATTCAGGGGAGGCAACCATATTTTGGTCATGTGTGATTGCTACACTCCGTTCGGCGAGCCAATTCCGACCAACAAGAGGCATGCCGCTGTCAAGATGTTTAGCCACCCCGATGTTGATGCTAAAGAGACGTGGTAATTTGGTTGAACATTTTTTTTATGAAATGATTTATTATTGAGTTTTGAGATTAATTTGAAGTTTTTTTTGGGAAAAAAATGAAGGTTTGGGATTGAGAAATAGTACACCCTATTTCAAAAGGATATCAAGTAGCCCTTGGGGTGGCCCCTGGGAGGGTACCCTAGCCCACAGGAATATTTAATATTTTTCAATAAATTCATGTATGCTCACGTTTAAATTGTTGTTGATTCTTATTCTGTTGCATTGAATTGGTACATAGGGACCCCACTACTGTGCCATTGGAGCTAAAAAAGAGTTCAGATGTGATGTAGTTGATGCTCATTACAAGACATGTCTGTTTTCCGGAATTAACATAGTGGAATCAATGGTGAATTTATTCCTGGATAGGTTAAAAAACACCCTTCTTTAAGGCTCTCTATGTTTGCAACTTATTCTTCACTTTTTCGCAATTGTAAATGTAATGGTTCTGTGAATTACAGTTGGAGTTTCAAGTTGGACCTGCAGATCAGATTTGGGTTGCTCGTTAAATTCTTGAGGTTATTCATGATGCAATGGTGATTCCTTGTAGAATGATTCTCTATTCGTGATACTGATAATTGTCATTTGATCCTAATTGTTAACAGGGGATCACCGAGATTGCTGGAGTGGTGGTTTCGTTTGACCCAAACCCGATTCGAACCCGAACCGATCGGATATTTTTCAACACTACCGAATGACACCCGAACCCGAGCACACCCGATCAAGA
>JAULKJ010129587.1:0-15048 GCA_032355405.1 Rubia balearica | reverse complement strand
TATGATGTAAACATACCTAAATCTAGCAATCTTCCAACAAAAAGATAACAAAAGAGATGTTAAATGCCTCGGAAAATTACATGCATTTGACGTCACATCAGTGTAACCAAGTCAGTGTGTTTTGCACTTATATTTACATACTTGGTTAGATAACTAATGTTGGAACATAGCTATGGTAATTACAAAGTTAGGTAAAACCAAATTTCATTTGGTATCAGAGCTAAGTCACGTACTCTTGCTTTGTTTGTGTCAAGGAAAGTATGATCCTATTTTACCATGGCGACCAAACAAGGACCTTCAGTGTCTTGGCCACAATTACTGGAAGGAAATAACTACAACTATTGGAAGGCACGCATGAGAATGTTTATCAACTCACTTGATGAACTAGCATGACAATTTGTGGAAACAGGATGTAGTCATCCAACTAAGGATGAGGAAACAAGTTCAAAAGAAAAGGAGAGAGAATCAAGTACGAAGAAGAAGAAACTGAAAGACAAGTCAACTAGGACTCTAGATTAGCTGAAAGCTTCGATGGCAAATTCCATAGCATTGAATGCTATTTTTACTATAGTGGTGAAAATCAGTTCAAACTCATCTCCACGTGCTATCAAGCGAAGAAAGTTTGGAGATTATGCAAACAGTTTGCGAAGAAACAAGTCGCGTACGTAAATCCAAGCTTCAAATGTTGGCTACAAAATTCAAAGAATTGAATATGGAGAAAGATGAGACCGTTGAATAATTTAATGGGAAGCTGAGAGACATATCAACCATGGCATATTAGATTGGAAAAACTTATAAGGAGACAAAACTGGTGAAGAAGACCCTAAGATCATTGCCTCAAAGATTCTCAATGAAAGTTGCCGCCATTGAAGAAGTAAAAGATGTTTGAAGTAAGATATGTGTTCAGTATGACACTGGATGAACTGTTGAGATCTTTGAAATCATATGAGATGACTCTGGAACCACCCACAAAGAAAGCACAAAAAGAGTTGGCATTCAAATCTTCTTCATTAAAGACTAACCATGATGGTGAAAGTGATGATGGTTTTGAAGAACTTGCATTAATCACTAAGAATTTCTCAGGAATGCTGAAGAAAGCGGTGGATAGAATACTACAAGAGAAAATTGGTGGAAGTGGTAATAGACCACGGGCACAAGATTTCAGAAATAACCTAGGAATGCGATTCAAACAAACTAATCAACAGTTCTTAAGAAACCATAGTGGTGAAGCAAAGTAGTCTGAAAGGATGCAATGCAGAGAATGTGAAGGATATGGACATATCTAGGCTGCATGTGCTAATACACGAAAAAATAAAGGAAGATCATATGTAACCTCATGGAGTGATGATGAAGAAGAGGAAGAAGAAGAGGAACTCAGTAGCAATTACGTAGCTTTTGGAGCAAAGATAAATATATGGTTGAAACATTAGGTGCATGTTCCAATATGATGATGACTGAGAAATTTGTATGTTCCAACAAAGAAAATCTCAGTTGTGATGCCTCAAGTGATGATGAAAGTCAGGAAGTTAACGATGAAGATATTTATAATGCATACCATGACATGTATGAGATGTGGCTTCAAGTTATTAAGGCTAACAAAGTTCTTAAATCTGAGAAAATTCAACTTGCTGAAAGAAAGATGGAACTGGAAGATCTAGTTGAAAATATTGAAATCGAGATTGAACAACTGAAATAGAAGTTAAGCTTGGTGACCGAAAGAGCTAAGAAGGTTGAAGCTGCAATCATCATGTTGAACACTGGTAAGGCAAAACTAGATGATACTATAGGAAGGAATTTTGGAGATATGCAAGGAATAGGCTAAGATAGAGTGAAAAACAGCACTACATACTTCAAAACATAAATACAGGCTATGAAAAAGAAAGTGATAATAAATGACGGTGCAAACCTATTCTATGTCACTACTGCTCTTATCAAGGCCATATACAAGAACAATGTATTAAACTCCTCAGAGACATCATGACTGGGCAAAAATTGTCGGCATATTCCTACTCGGATGATAATCAAAGATCCAAATTAGCCAGGAAGGTATGGATTCCCAAGCATACCACTGCTTGTATGGTTGCTCACACATCTCTCATTGCACCATTTAGAGATTCGTGGTACTTTGATTGCGAATGCTCTTGTCACATGACTTGAACCTAGGAGTATTTGCAAAGATCGAACCATATGTTGGTGGTTTTGTTACCTTTGTTGATGGAAAGAATGGTCAAGTTGTTGGTACAGGTGAACTACAGATTGAAGGATTTCCAATTTTACAAGTGTTTTACTTGTAGAATATCTGAAAGCTATTCTACTAAGTATCAGTCAACTGTACGATGATAATAAGACTGTGGAGTTTCACAAAGACAAATTCATTGTCAAACATGATGAGGATAAAGTTCTCTAAAGAATTCGATCTTCAGACAATTGTGGTGATTATGAGAGAATTCAAAAAATCTCAATTTAGTGACTTCTGTGATTAACTCAGCATTCAACACGAATTTTCAGCATATCACACCTCAATAGAATGGTATTTTTGAGAGAAAAAATAGGACTCTACAGGAGATGTCTCGAGTTATGTTGGTAGAGAAAGATGTTCATAAGAAAAGATGGGCAGCATCAATCAACACAATGTGTTATAATATAAACATGGTGTACCTTCGTCCATTCAAGAATAAGACATCATATGAAATATGGAAAGGAAGGAAACCAAATGTTTCATATTTTCATGTCTTTGGCAGTAAGTGTTACATTCTTAGATATAGAGAGCAGTTGGCAAAGTTTGACAGCCGCAGTGATGATGGAATATTTTTGGGTTACTCAGTAAACAGTCGTTCATACAGACTGTACAATCTCCGTACAAATACCTTTGTTGAGTTTATTAATGTAATTGTTGATGAATTTGATGGCAAGAAAGTATCAGGAGAAGGAGAAGATAAGCCAACCCTTGTTCATGGTCAATACAGACCACCCGACTGATCAGCAAGACGATGTTGGAAAACCTGAAAATTCTGAGAATCCTACAGACCCTGAAGAATTTTATGTTTTAACACCCATTCCCTGCACTCATGTTCCAACACAGGTTTAACTTGAAACTAGTACTAAGAGAACTCGTTCATTGCTATGGGTAAACTACAGGGAACTCACGGGATTACAGTTTTTCATCTCTCTCATTGAACCAAAGAATTATAAGAAACTCTGCTGGATGAATATTGGATTTCAGCAATGCAAGAGGAACTTGGACAGTTTGAACGGAATGATGTATGGTGTCTAGCTCCTCGTCTAAAAGGTATAAATGTGATTGGCACCAAGTGGATCTTCAAGAAAATATCTGATGCTAATGGTCAGATTCACGAAATAAAGCAAGACCAGTGGCTCAAAGATACACTCCAGTAGAAAGAGTTGACTTTGATTAAACATGCACACCAGTTGCCAGGTTTAAATCTATTCAAATTTTACTTGCTATTTATTGCACTACAGACTTTACATTGTACTAGATGGATGTCAAAAGTGCTTCCTGAATGGAATGATGAATGAAGAAGTCTATGCCAAGAAACCAAAAGGATTTGAAGATCCTCACCATCCACATCATGTATATGGACTCAAAAAGGCAATGTATGGTCTAAAATAGGCACTTAGACTAATGTGTGGGTGACTAACTTTCCAATTAATAAAGTTTATCCTCAAGGAGGAGTATATCGCACTTTATTTGTACTAGATAGGTCATAAAAAATTTGTTTACTCAAATCTATGTTGATGACATTGTGTTTGGCTCTACTTCATCGTCCATGGTACAAGGTTTTGTCACTCTAATGCATGATGAATTTGAGATAAGTATGGTTGGAGAACTCACCTATTTTCTAGGACTTCAAGTGAAGCAAGAAAAGAATAGACTATTCTTCAACAAGAGTAAGTATACTATGAATTTAGTGAAACAATTTTGCATAATCAATTATCGTATAGTTCGAACTCTAATGGGGTCTAACGATAAATTGGTGAAGGATGAGAAAGGTACTGCAATTGATTAGAAACTGTACAGAAGTTGATTGTAGTTTACTATATTTTACAGCCAGTTGACCAGATATATGTTTCATTGTAGGGGTATGTGCAAGATTTCAGACTAATCCGAAGAAAGCACATTCTACTGCAATCAAAATAATTATTTGATATATGAGTGGGACTTTTGAATATGGAATATGGTATTCTAAGAATCAATACGCAGTTCTTATTGGTATAGTGATTCAGATTGGGCTGGTAATGCAGATGATCGCAAGAGCACCACAAGCGGTTGTTTCATTATTGGTACGAATTTGGTTTCTTGGTTAGTAAGAAACAAAATTCTATTTCTTTGTTATCTGCCGAAATTGAATATCTTGCTGCTGGAAGTTGTTAGGCATAATTATTATGAATGAAACAAATGCTGAAAGATTATGGAATTCATCAAGGACCTCTGAAGATTTTATGTGACAACAAAGTGCTATTGATATCTCTAAGAATCCAGTTCAGCATTCTCTAACTAAGCACATTGATATAAGACACCATTTTAGTCAATATCTTGTGGAAAGGAAAGAAGTCATGGTGGCCTATGTTTCAACATCAGAACAATTTGCTGATATTTTCTCAAAACCACTGGATTCTTCCACAATATTTAAACACTAAATTATTATTTTTGTCCCCTACATACCATCTTCTACATCTTTTAATCTCCGAGACCAAAACCAAGTTTTTTAGTACCCCACAAATTCAAAGTAAAAATTTTGGTCTCAAAAACAAGATTCCGGGTGATTTTCAGGTAGACTAAATTATTTTTTGGTCCCTAACATATCATCTTATAACATCTTTTGGTCCCCGAAAACTACCCGAAATCTTGTTTTGGAGACTAATATTTTTTACTTTGAATTTGTGGGGTATTAAAAAAATGTGGATTTGCTCTCGGAGACTAAAAGATGATAAAAGATGGTATATAGGGGACCGAAAAAATAATGTAGTCATATTTAAGCTCCTCAGGAAACACCTAGGTGTGCACCTATTTGAGGTACCCTTGTACAATCTTTTAGCTTTAGCTTTAGATTTTTTTGTTTATTTTTTAGTGTACAGAAAAATAGAAAAACATGAAAAAATAGAAATAAGAAAAAATACAAAAATATGAAGGGGTTGTGCATGTTGGAATATGGAAACTTAAAAGGAGATGATGGATTTGATGGCTGGAAGTTGAAAAGTGGCAACAATTACCTTGGAAAGAGAAAAATATGTAGTGCGGATTTTGAGAAAGGAAAGTAACTTTTCAAATATTAACTTTCCATCTCCTCTTTCCTGGAACTCCTCTCCCTATGATCTTGGCATTTTCTTGATTGTGTAAGATTGTGCTTGAATTTTTTCCCTTAAAACCCCAACAGCGAAGAGGTAGAAAACACCAGGGCTCTTAGAAACTTGCTTGCAGCCTTTCACCATAGACAATTCTCTCCATGGAAAACACCAAGAATTTCAAGAAGCTTTTTGGGGAACCTGAGCAGAAGCTAAACCTGATAGAGAGCACAATGTTGGAGCCATGAGATGGTGTTCAAGAGCCAGAAGACGAAGTTGTATCGTTGACTCAGCAAGAGCAAGCTCCCTCCTCGCAAATATCAGTTAAGGTAGTCCGGGATAAATATTTTACCTTCAATGTTCAGACTTTTAAGTCATTGGATGATTGTATAGATTATTATTTGAAGCACAATAAAATAGTAGACTTGAGGGGATATAAGTCTATATCAAGAAAAAGTAATGGGTATGATCTTAGTCATATTTTAAAGGAGATTATTGGGGATATTCGATATATGGAAGATTGGGATCCAAGATTAACTGAACTAGCATGAATAGAGTATGAAGGCCGAAAATTTATGTGTGTGTATACTAGGGCATCTGGTCCTAGAAGACTGAGATTAAGGAGATTGAAGGAGTGACCGGGGAGTTTTAGGGTTTTAAGCTATTCTGTGTATATGGCAGTTCAGATTTATGACCCTAGTGTACCTGAAACGTTAAAGAGGCTTAGGGATATACCTCATGCAGTGATTCAAATAGAATCTTATGAGGAAGATATGGGATTAAGTGACACTGGTAATGTTCAAACATGGGCTGAGAATGTTGAGAGAAGTACTGCTGATATGGATATTGATGAGGAAGACTATGATTTAAGAGGTGACCCTACACATGTTAAGACAAAAGAAGAGGAAAATCAAGAAAATGAATATGGTGAAGCAGGGTATGTCTAGACCCCTGAGATAGAGACAGATAAAGGTGATGCAGAAAAGATTCCTGCTAATGATGTTCCAACATCAAATCAGCATGTGGCCGAGGAAGAGAAGTTAGAGGATAATGAGCATGTCCTTGATGATGTTCCAACATCAGGCCAGGAGGATGTGGAAGAAATTGAAGTAATAGAGGTGAAGGATGTTCAAACAGAGGAACAAACTGGTGAAGAGACTGAAGGTGGAGCCGATGTTCCAGCTCAAGAAGAGGATATGGAGGACCTATTCTACACCAGTGGCGAGGTACTGGATGAGTTGGTTCAAAAAATGAGATCAAAGAGGAAAATTTTTGAGCCATAAAAAGAATCAGCAAGGCCAGAGAAGAAAAAGGAGAAAATTAAGGAGGCAAGGCTGAGTTCCAGGTCAGAACCTTCATCCAATGAAGCACTGGACGACGATTTATTTAATGAATATTGTCAGGATAGTTGGGATACAATCAGTGAAAGAAATATCTTAGCAGAAAAGTCGCTGGATTTAGAAACCTACAAAGAGAGGGGCTTTACAGCTTTCTTGGAGCATATGGGTTTCCCGTTGCCTCTACAATGTACAAGGATTACAACATGGAGCTGGCAAAGGAATTTTATGCCAATATAATGGTAGAAAATTTATAAAATTCAGATGTGGATTCAAAATGGTATGGCCGGACATATGTGAGGGGCAAGTTGATCAGGTTTTCAGCTGACAGAATAAATAAAATTCTTGGACTTAGCACACCATAATTTGAGGGACCATATGTTGAGGACTAGGATTTAACAAATGATCAAATATTGCATGATATTTCTAGTATTAAGCATCCAAGTGGCCGGCCCAGGGCAATGCCGCTATGTCATGGTTGACCAGCAGATATTTTTGTCTCTCTCAAATTACCATAAACTGCTGATTACCTCAACCAATACCTCACCCTTAACCAGAGAAATGGCCAAGCTTCTATACTGTGTTAGGAAGAAAATACTAGTGAATTTTGGCCGAGATATTCTAAAAAACATTGTGTTCCACGCTGTGTCCTCCGGGAAGAAAAATTCTCTCCAACATCCTTGTATCTTCACAGTAGTGGACAAAGCAAGAAAGGTGGCACTGAAGGATGATGATGTGTATGTCTACCCTAACCTTGTTAAGGCAAACCCCACAACATTTTGTAAGAGAAAGATTAATTATCTGCAGTGGAAAATCTCTGAAGATGGTAGCTCCTCGAATGAAGCTGTGAAGAAGGCATATGAGGTCAAGAAATTGGTGGTTAAGGCCATGATTAGAACACTGAAAGTTCAGCTTGCTGCACTGGAAGCTGAGTTGACCCATCTGGAAGCAAAAACTGCAGATTGATGACTGATGATTAAAAAAAAATCTTGATTTTTTATTTTGGCGTGTCTAATGGCTCTAAGGGGGAGTACTTTTGGATAGATTTTGGTTGCTGGATTTCTTGTTGTTAGTTTGGGCTCAACTGGAAGTTCTGGGCATTTTGGATTTCTTGTTTGCTTGGCAGAATTGGATATTTTTTTAATACTCTCGATTTTTTGACAGTCGGTTGGACTGATGATCCAACATAGAGCTAAAATCATTCTTGATGATGTGGTTTATTATTGACTGTCGATTTGATGTTCCAACATGGATGTTGAAGTATTTTTGGATGCTGGAGCTGTGGAATTCAGGGAGAGCTTAGTATGGTTGAACTTTTATTCCAACATCCATATTGCTATGATTACTCTATTTGCATAGTTGTCGATTTGAAAGTCCAAAAGGTTGATGAGTCCACAAAATGACAAAGGAGAGATTGTAAAATCTAGTTTTATTTTAATTGACAATTTGTGAAAATTATGCAATTATGGAAGTGTTCTGTTGTAATATCAAAAAAGGTATGATTTGCTAGATAAGGAATGTTGAGAAGAAATCTGAGTAATGTTATATTTTTTTCAGGATGTTTCTATTGGAGAATATATCAATTCTTATATTTATGGGATTGGATTAGATTTAAGGAATTGGAATTGGTATGGTATTGGTGAAGAAATGGACGAATATTCTAATTTCTTAATTTAAAGGATTATATTTAGTAATACCTATCCTAAAGAGATTTGATTGTTATCAGAATATTTTGTGGAGATGGAATTCCATTCGCACAAGAAATCTGCTACGTGCGACTGCTTTATATGTATGGACATTCTGGCTGAGTTTCTTACGAATTTAATTGGAGAAAATATGCATTCAGGTTTTCATATATTCAGGGTAGCCGGGAGCTTATAGCTGTCTTCCAACATGATCAAAACCATGTTGATCTAAGTTCAGAATAGGATGCCTTAATTTCTCGGGAGGAGCAGATCTAGCATCGACTATTGTCAAGGTAAGAGGGAATCTGATCAAGGCAGATCGGTAGCAAGTGGAGCTTGCAAAATTCACAAGTTGTAATTATAAAAAGATAAGTATAGTTTTATTGTGTACATTGTACTCTGTCATTATAATTAGTGGATTTATTCTGAACAAGGCTAGGATCCGCAGACGTAGGTGAACTTCACCTAACTGTTTAACCAAGTCTATGTGTTTTTGTTCTTATATTTACATACTTGGTTAGATAACTAATGTTGGAACATAGTTGTGATAATTAACTAATTTTGGTAAAACCAAATTTCACTAGGTTCTAAATATTCAGTCATTTCTTCCCATGATAGGTTTTAAATATACGTTGTTTTAATGACTTTTTAGGCTGAAAAAGCAAAATTCTAATCGTGATCACGAGTTGTACGAGCATTTTTGAAATCGTATTATATCTTTGAGCATCAATTTTTTAATGTAATAACACGGCGAGTTATATAAGCAATCTAGTTGTGTTTTTATGGTAGTTTGAGAAAAATTCTACTTGTGATCGACCTGTTAGATAAGCATTATTATCTCAAAAGAAACTAATTAGAGAATTCATAATTCAAAATGATTCGATTTAAATTTATTTTAAGTAAATCGGTTGAATTGACTTGTTCGTGAGCGAGTTGAGTTTGGTCATAATTCAATCAAATTTTTATTCACAATTAATTCTCCAGATAAGTAACAGGTCCAAAACACGCGGTTAATTCATACATTAATCCAAGAAGAGAAATAGTATGATTTTATGAATTATTTTCTTTTCTCAAGTGATAAATGGAAATGGATATTATGGGAGTCTTCTCTTGCCATTTTGGCTTGAAAAATATGAGGGTCTGCTATTGCCATATTTTTGTTCTACATAATCTAAGGACTAGCCATATTTTGAATAACAGATACCGGGATGGCTACTATTGGAAAAGGGTTTGAGAAGGCCATTTCGTTGTATATATCTTTCAACGCTACTTCTAATGTACTACTAGTAGGGGCTATGCTGTTTTCATAAAATACTAAGGTTGAAACATCTAAAAACATCATAAACGTACATTTTTCAAATAATTTGCATGAATTACTGCAATAGTTGAGTTCACCTTTTTAGGCAACACCTCGGTTCTTACCTGAAATGCAGAGCTCTCATCCAATATCAAGGTCTTTGTATCCATTCAATGATATTCGGTCATTTCCTCCTACGTTCTAAATATTTAGTCATTTCTTCCTTATGCTTCTAGGACCCTATCTAAGTGCTGGCCTAAATCTGCACGGAAAAACAAGCCCCAGAGTGTTCTAGGAGAAATTCTCTGGTGCCAAAGTCAATATTGCCTCCTAAGCTAATGAATAGTGAATGAATTAAATAAATGACATACCTTTATATTTATCATTAGATAAGGAGCCCTATTAGATTACTTATGGCCTTGAGTTTTCCCTATAGGGTTGGGCCTGGTGGCCCAACAAATTCTTGGCCCAACATATCATCAAAAGTCCCCTGAAAAACTATAAATAAATTTAAGACAAATTATAAATAGATTTACATATTTTTTCACCACATACAACACATTAATAAATTAAAGATGATGAACTACATATTTTATATTCAATATTTTTACATTAATTAGCTATGACACTTTCATATTTTTTAGCAGATTTGATAATGTGAAATAATTTTTAATTATGTATGTTATTTTATGAGCAATGCTAGAAATGAATATTTGTTTCCCTAATGTGAACCAAACAGTAACAAAGGGAAAGGGAAACAATTATATTCCCTTTCCACAATTGAACCAAACTAGGGTTATTCCTTTCCCTTCTCTTTCTTTCCCTTTCATGTTTCCTTTCTCTTATCCTGTTTGAACCAAACATCTCATAAGTGGTATTCCAGCTTCGAAGATCCATATATTCGAAAGGCTACATGATCTTCTAGTTTCGAACATCCATATTTTCGAATAGTTGGAATTCAATTTTTTCTAGGACTGTGAACATGTTCTAATTGTCTTTGAAGGTGGTTAAGACTTTGTGACTACCTGGTCTTTGAGATTATTTGCATTGGATGAGCATTTAGGTTTTCTTAAAACAATGACCTAGTTTTGGAATTTACAAGGAATGACATGGAAGAAAAAATAGCAGGAAAGTGGAGCGCTTGTGGTATCATAAATCTTTTTTCAGACTTTTCTCTTCCCTTGGTAATCATTGCTCTTTCTCTCTCTCAATCTTCATTATCTTTCCAAAAACCGTCTTCCTTCCTCATTTAACTTCTTCTCTTTTGCATGTTTTAGTCTAAACTTCCCGATTCAGAAATTTTCTATCCCCAACTCACAATCCATATTTTTAACTAGAAGTATATTTTCCCACTATGTATTCTTCTTCTAGCCCCTGTTCAGAATATGAGAATATTTCAACCCCCTCCCCCCAGTTTCCCCTCAGATGAATTCCAAGAATCACACTAGTTTAGGAGAGAGTTTGTCGAAAAACACTAACTTAGGAGGCAATTTTTTGGAAAAGACTATTTCCGAGAGTGCAAACTCGCATACCTTAGGTGAGGGTTTTTCGATTTACGGTAGGTCTTCGGCTGGTTTTGAGGGTACAAAATCATCTCTATTGGGTGAGCGTTTTATAAATCTTGGTGAGTTCCTGATCGAAAGAGATTTTGGCAAGGAAACATCTTAAGCATTAGGCGGTGGAAAGGGTGATGGATTAATGAGGCAATCGGGTAAGGGTCCTGAGCTCGTAGAGGCTTCGAGGGATGAGAGGTTGAAGGGCGTTATTTCCTACAATTTCTCTAAAAGGGAATTAATAGTCTTCAAGGCTCTTGTTGAGTAGAGAGGGAGATTATAGCTTGAGTGAAACATATGTGATACTTAGAGAGGTGAGAAAAATCAATGAAGTCATCGCTTCTTACCAACATATCCCTTTAGATGCCAGGCTCAAGATCCTCGAAGAGGATGAATCTCATACCACTCTACCCATAGGAAAGTCGATCACCTACAGTAAACATTTAAAATCCGGGCTAATTTTCTCCTTTCCTACCTTTTCATCAGACCCGGTGGAGGAGTTCAATGTTAGCTTGCCATAGCTACACCCTAACGCCATTGTAATTGTAATGGATTTCCTAGTTCAATGCAAGGAGGTTGGTGTCAACCCTCAATATGAACTATTTCGAGCCTTATACTCTCTATCTAGTAATCGGGAAGTGAGAGGGACTTATACTCTAAAAAATAGGATGGTGGGGCTAAAATTCATTCTTCCTCTTTCGAACAACCAGGGATGTTAGGATAAGGTATTTTTCTTAGATAGCTGTGGAGCCTACCAAGTTCCTCGATGTAACTTCAATGTTATAGTTGAACAAGGAAACATGGATATATTATCCCTGAAGATCTACGCGATGATGTAGAGCGCCTTCGAATTCCTGAGGCCTTAGATGCTATATATTTTCTTCTCGATACAAAGAAAAGAAAAGTTTTTGTTTGGCCTAAGGGGATTTATGATGATATTTACGCCTCAGACGCCTATCAAGCCCTCGAGAGAACAGTTCTGAGGGGTTTAAGTCCCCACCCCAGTTACGAGGAAGGTACAAAGAGAAAGAGAGCTAAAGGCGTTTGTCTAATGTTAATAATTTTTTGTCACAAGACCTTTCTCGAGAAGTTCCCCTCGAGGAACCAGCTCATTCGGATTCCTCTGAAGGTTCTTATGTTTATAATCCTTTATTCTTTTAAGTCCATTCATAGAGATTTGTGCAGTGAATATTCTTAATGCTCTCGAGCAAGACACAGTCAGAGACGCCGTCCACTCTGCTACGAGACCCTCTTCGATGATTGGTGTGACTCATCACACCGCTATCGATATTGCTAGAAACCAGTAGAGATCTCTTTTTATAGAGGGATCTCCAAAAAGGCGAAGGATTGAATCCTTCATCGGAACTCCAAGGTGGACGAAACTGAGCTCGAGCAGGGATGTTCCCCCCTCAATCTCTGGAGTTTCTAGGAGAAATTGGCAAGGGCCCCTTTTTGGTGAGTTATTTCTCCCCTCTGACTTTCGTTTGGTTATTTACTTTTGTAAATATCTAATTTTATCTTTTTTTGTAAGGTTTTTGGAGTTGCCTAATCGGCCATCTAATCCTCCTGCATCTTTACGAGCACCTTATTCTCTCTTTTCCGGGGCCTCCTCGAAGCTGTGACTGAGACTGTTTGCAAAGAAGAGCATGTGAAGTTCAAGATGGAACTTAAGGCCGCAGAGGAGAAGTTCGAAAAGGAGTTGAAGAAACTGAAGGACAAGGAGAAACAATTGTCCAAGAATATCAGCCTGAGATTTGACACAAGATATAACATGGTATCATATTACATCATTTCATCTTTCCAGATAAGATTCCAAAAAAAAAACAAATTGGCAAAATCAAGAAACCTGCATTGCCCTTTAATTTCTGAGTTCAAACGAAATCAAGTGGATTTTGTATTTCTTAATTAGTTGATTTTACCTTTTTGTTCTCAGTCTAGGTAGAATCGAATTCAACATTTTGCTTACTTGCATTATGTTTGCGAGCCCCAGGTGTTTCTAGATCACCTTCATTGATTAGTTCTTAATTCTCACAATTAAGCTTTTATTGTAATAGTTTTTTCGATCTGATTCATGAGAAATTCAAGAAAGTGCCACTTTCTAGTGGTGTTGGTTTCGGTAGCCGGTCCATGCGTTTCATATCAGGGTGCTTGATGGTAGCCTTACGTACGGGAATGTTCAGACCATACTGGAGTGAGGGTTACGTTGATGTTTGGGTGATGGAAGAGTACGACCTGCAAGGTTGTTTGACAAAACTTAAAAACATGATTTTTCCTCCTAAGAAAATGGTAATTCGAATGTGAATTATAGGGTTTGCAATTTTTTGAAGAAGGATGAGATTGTCGTGAGAAAGAATCATAAGCAATGGTTAACATATAATTGGGGTATGACGGTCTCTTGTATGCAGAGAGGATTTTTAAAAACTACTATGACCTTCAAGGAAAGTCTCATGTCTCCCAACTACATACAAGATGAAAGAAGAGCAAGAAAAATGAGCAGTCAAAAGTATTTTTTTAATTTTTATATATTTTTTTGGTTATGCATGCCTATTTTGGATTCGAATAAACTTGAAGGTCCATGGGCTTCTTCCACCTTCAAAATCCATGCACGCATGCTACTGGCAGTTATCAAACACGTGCACACAATTTTCAGTATATTTGAGATTGTGCGTTTATTGGGAATTTGTTTTTGGTTTTTATGATTGCATAACGCACTGTACTTTTTTATATATAAAATATATATAACTAAGACTATTTTCTTCAAACAAAAACATTACATAATGATTACTCAACATTCATCTGAAAAACAAAAACAAACAGACATCCATAGTTTATTATTGGGAAACTGACTGGAACCATTTTTATTTGGATGATAATGAAGGGTTTACAGTTTATCCAGTCAAGGTCAAAACACCAATTCCTATGTTGATGAGATCTCCACCTTTAAAAGTCCTTCCGACCTTGAAACCTCAAAGAAAGAAGGGTATGATTCCCTAATAAACATGAGTATTATTATATGTGAAATTGTTATGAGTGGATTCGTAATAAAAATAATAAAAATGCTACATTATTACACGCATGTGGTTATACATATAAACAGTAAAATATGAATTTTGTAAATCATGAAATATATTATGTGCAATTTAATTTGGAACGAGGGACCATAATTGAAATATATAACAAAAATATATATACTATGAATAAAATTGTATTAATTACAATGATGTTGATCATTTGTATTAATTACAGTAAAATTGTACTCAAACAAAAAATTGAAATGTACAATTTATTGAATATCGAACGGGGTTCACGCAATGATGTGGACTCTTCTAAGAACTAGTCCCACCATGACGCTTTGATGGAGTGGTGCTACTTAACAATATTTATCCACAACCCAACCTAACTTTTATTATATTAATAAATAATTATTCTCTTTCATCCACTTACACTATTCACTCTACAACCAATTTATTTGGAGAATTATAAAGAGACCCTCAAAGTCGTCCACCCTCCCCGTGGATGCACCCTATTCGTCGTCGAAGCATGTGAATGTTGATGACTTTACTGAAGATATAAGGAGGCAGACTTTTGGTTTTAAACTCTACTTTTTTCTTTCTCTTCATTTATTTGACTATGTTTACCATTTTAAACCATTTCTTGTTATGGGTTATTGTAGATTAGACTTTACTCCCCCGTCCCAGCAGAATTGGCATATGTTTATTTTTTAAAGTCAAAGTTGTCAAACTTTGACCATAAATATAAATTAATATACATATAATAAATATATCATGTGACATATTGTTGAATTCATCTTAACATATATTTTCTAAATATCAACCTTTTATACGGAATTGGTAAATGTAGCTAGAGTTATT
>JAULKJ010129485.1:0-15049 GCA_032355405.1 Rubia balearica | reverse complement strand
CACACACATGAGCAGACACACGCGCGTAAATAAACCCACACGCGCACGCGCACACACACACACGCACTCATAAATGCCACCCGGAACTCAAACCAAAACAACAGGAAATCGAACTCCACTCCGTCGATGACGGCGGCGCTCGGACATACACCACCAACACCATCGATCTCACCCTCGCCGCAAAACCTTGGAAAACACACACTGCTAAGCATTCAAAGACACGCAGATACTCTACCGAGAATAGAAAACACGGGCATCATGCGTATTGAAGGGCAGATTATTATGTTGGAGGCGCTGATCAGTCACAACTAAGCTGTGGTTTTTGTTTTGCAACACTCTTTTAATTTCTGTTATGTGTACCTTAACCTTCATACCATCCCACCGGCAACCGTGTGTTTGTGTCTCTGCATGGCAACACATGGAGATGTGTAAATCGAAACCATTGTATATATACAAGATACTTGTTGAAACTTCCACTAATATGCATCTAGCAGACCGTAACTTAAGAAGAAGAATAAGTACTCCCTCTCATTCTGTCTTACCACACAAAAACAGTCATTTTTCGTTTAAAGTCTTTAAAATAGCATAAAAATAAACATTTATTTCATCTTTTGCATTCAAAATTTTACCAAGTAAGACAATAATCTAGGGACATCAAATAAAGAAGGTTCATTACCCAAGTGGCGTGTTTGAAAAGGCCCATAACCCAATGGGCTCTAACTGGGCCTTATTTTAACACTCTCCACAACTAGTAACTTGGTTTCTCTGAAGGCAATTAATAACGTGGTGTCCAATATATTTTTGAATTACTTATTTTATAATTAATATGTAAGATAAAAAATAATATTAATTTACTAAACACTAACCGATTCATTCCTAAATTTTAAGAAAAGTAATTATGCAAGTGGCTCAATTATAGTTTAACTTATGATGCAATGACTGTTTGATGCGTGTTAAATATAAACCACACAGAATGGTTCTGGCCAAAAACAGTGTCTAATAAACATAAGGAAATGATGCAAATTACTATAGATATCCTTCCAAAGAAAAAGCTTCGTATTATGTTTTTAAATAATTACTTTTTAATCCTTTAGTTTACTATAAAATTGAATGCTACCATTCCACCCCAATTTTTGTATACCTTCAAACATTCTAAAGAGGCTGGGCATCATATTCATAGGGGCATAGATCCATTTATGAAAACGACACATAACTAATATGTTTGCCATATATAGGATCCAGAATAATTGAAAGATGGATGCACAATTGGACCATTATACGTTTAACATTTCCTATATTTCACTTAACAATTACACTCATTTTCTTCGAATTTCTCTAAATAATAGAATTGATTATTTTAGACCAACTAACCCGTATTATTTTATAATTGATGCAATTAATGAGATGCTTTGATGTTTGTTTTTATTTATTGTAACGACGTTCCTCTGACTTCAGAGAACTTTTTAAATGTACCTTTATATGTAAATAGTTACATTTTAATCCTAAAATTGGTTGAAGTGAGTTTTTCATGATTGGTCTAGCCGTTAATCGATCTCGTATGAGACTTTTTCTAGAATTTATGACTTTTAGTTCATTTATTCGTGTTTTGTCCCATCAATTTAATTTTAACCACACGTTTAATACCTGACCGACTTTAAATACAAAAAAAAAAAACAAGTATCATAAAATTGATAGGTTTGACAATACAACAAAGTTTTATTTTTAACACACACATGTATTATTGGACTGGACCAACAAATGAAGTAGTATGATTCTATTACTTGTGATTGCAAACATGACTCTCTTGAGAAGCCAAGATGTCTGTTTTTCCTTTTCTTGAGAAACCTCGTTTGCTTACTTCTCCACTTCTGGTTATTTCATGATTGCATTTTTATGTAACCTTCACAAGTCTAAGCTTTTTATATTTTATGTACAAAAACAACATTTTATTGCTCGCAGGTATATTTCACTCACTCTCTCTCCTAATTATTGACCTAATTTAACTTTTCAAATCAATTGCTTCAATATTAACTATTAATATATTTTTTATAACATGATAATAGTCTATATATATACATAATATAATAAAGTGATTGAACCTTGACTCTAAAAGTTAAGCTGTGTCAATAATGGGAAGAAGGTAATCCTCGTCCAAACTCTATTTACACTCTTACCTTTTACATTATTTTCTATCGAAATTTGACTGCATATTATTATGTATGATATTATTGAATTCATTGTAATAAATAAATTTTATATACCAACTTTTTATTTACAGTTATTATATGCAGATAAATATATGAGTCTGTCTGTTAAAAAACGGTCTTTTCATAAGTCATGAAAATACCAACATTTAAAGTGCAAATTAGAAGAAATGAAGATAAAAATTTTGGGTTGCACGAATCGGGTCATAAACTTTATAACTACTGCACGTTGCATAACTTTTTTCAATACTGCAACTAAAATATTTTACATTTTGTTATTCTAATTAAATCACGTCTTTCCAATAAATCTATGAAAATAATGTCTTTTCCAATATTTTACCTAAATATATTAAAAGTGAAATGGAGCATTAAAAAATACTCCCTCCGTCCCACTATAAATTGCTTAATTTCTTTTTGGGAGTCAAACTTTGTAAACTTTGACCGTAAATATAAATTAATCTTTATGTATAAAAAATATCATGTAAGATATTGTTAGATTCATCTAAACATCTATTTTCTAGATATCAATTTTTTATGTGACACTATTATATGTAACTACATATATTTACGAGCAAACATGTTCATTGAAAATCATAAAAAAAAAATCAAGCAATTTATAGTGGGATAGAGATAGTACATGTTTCAACATGTGAAATGGAAAGGAAAATAAAGTTACCTTTTTTTTAACTTGTAAAAGTAAGAGAGATTGGCAGTAAGCACCGGTAGTTATGTGGGGTTTTGGTATCATTTGGGACACATGTAATCATCAATCAAACCCACGAAGCATATCATCCATTCTACTTTTGGGCCATTTCCCAGCCTCACTTTGCATTATTATCATTGCTTATACTTTTAACTCTAAGAGAAGTCCAGGTTCTCCAAGATTTTCTAAAGAAAATGTGTATTTATCCCCTCAATTCCTTATTTTGTACACATATACCTTCCAGTTTTTTAAAAATAGATTTGTACCCCTGGTGACATTTTGAATATGCATTTGTACCCAAAAATTATAAATCAATTTCGAATTTTCGCCCCATATCTTGAATCCGTTCGAGTAATCCAACTCATACGAGGGAAATTCGCTGAAATTAGAGTTGAAAACAAGAACTAAATCTCACCCGGCCAATTCGTGGATGAAGAGGTTCGAATCATAGTCCAGATCACACTGTTTTTTAACTCAAAATTTTGACAAGGCATTTTTTATATCGATGTTGATGAAGGGTGGGCCCCCCACTTTAGTGGAGGGTAAAATGGTCCTTAACTTTTCAAAAATAAAGCGGAAATTATGTTGGTAATTTTAATATTGGCCAACATCAAAAAATAATGTGTCAACGTCGGACTCAAGCAGGAGGGGTATGAGTTTTCATGTCACAGCTAATCCAAGGGTATATGTGCACTTTTGAAAAACTGGGGTGTATATGTGCACTAACCAAGAAACTGGGGGTAATGAATGCATTTACCCTATTTTCAAAATTTAAAAAAATATGTACTAGATTATTAAGTGGGAACTAACACGAAAACCTTTTTACAGTATATCAACATGCTCAATATATAAATTTTCAATCCTCATATATTGATAAATATATAGCACGTTTGATGTATTTTTTATTGTCTTATTGATCTTCTTATTAGTCTATATGAGATTATGATCTCAAGGTAATAATTGTTCCATTTTTTTATTTGAACATATTTTATATAAAATGAAGTTTGACAAGTAACACTTTCTTTTGATTGAAAACAAAAATCAAGTGTTTATAATTTTTAAAGATGCAAAAATATTTTAAAGTTAATTTTTTATAAGGAGAGTGTTGTAACGTTTTCTTAAAAAACAAGTAAATAAAAATGTGGATTTAAAGTATTAAATCACAAAATAATACTATAAGATAATATCAAAAAGAGTATCGGACTAACCGCACAACGAGCGGTGGGACTCTAACTAGTTTATTTGAAAGAATATAATGTTTTTCTCTTATAATATATTTTTCTCCTATTGTAAACTATTTAAAATGATATATTTTTCTGGCCACATATCTCTTACCGGTTTAGTGATTTTTCCGTGAGGATCACATAGTTTTACCATTTCTAAATTTGATTTGATGTTTCTAAAAAGACTTATAAATTTATTTTAAACCAGACATAGATCAATAACGCTTCATTGCCTTTTTGCAAGATCTATAGCTTGCAATAGTAAGTTTGCTACTTTGTACTATCTATAGCTTACAAACTCAAATTTTTTAAAGTTGTTTCTTTGCATTTTCACAAATATAATTGTTTGAGATGTTCCTTAGTTGGCTATTTTTCAAATAATACGAAAAGTATGTTGTTCCCCAAAGATGAAATTTTATATTAAACATGTACTGTTGCGATAATATTTCTTTGGAAGGAAAACAAGGATGCAAACAACAACGATCATCTCACGGCTTCTATACATTTGGGTTCTTCCTACCTTTCTCACATTCCAGGTGTTGGGTGCGCTACTGCCATCCAATCTCTCTAGCTCGTAGCAGTTGAAACGATGCACTTTTGTTATCTTGTACGGCCTTCACACTTGGGGATTAACTTTCCTTTTTCTTCCGCTAAGCTTGCTTCATTCTTTCGTAGCACGAAGTCACCAATTTGGAATTATGTCTCCTTGGCCTTATGATTGTATGCTCTAGCCATCTTCTCCTTATACTTCACCTTTGTAATCGTTGCTCTCTGCCTCCTGTCTTTGAGTTCATCTACGTCTTATCTCATCACTTCGGGATTATCACCCTCATTGTATACCTGCACTCGAAGGCTGGAGTTTCCAATTTCTACCAATATTACTGCCTCATGACCATAGACTAGGCTATATGATGTTTCTACCGTTGGTTTTCGAACTGTTGTTCTATATGACCATGGGGTATTAGGTATTTCATCTACCCAACCAGTTCACTTCCCTTCCAATATTTTTTTATACCCTGAACTATAGCCCTATTGGTGACTTACACTTGTCTATTGGCTTAAGGATAAGCTATAGAGGAGAAATTATGTGCAATACCTATCTTTGAGCACTATTCAGTGAAGACTCTTTTAGTGAATTGTGTGCTATTGTCCGTGATAATAGTTTGTGGCACTCCAAAGCAACAACTATGTTATGCCAGAAGTACTTCCTTGCTAATTTTGCTGTTACTTCCCAATGGTTTGGCTTCCACCCATTTGGTAAAGTAGTCGATCGAGACTATTAAGAATCTTGTATTAATAGTACCCTTTGGAAAAGGTCCCACCAGATCAATTTCCCACTAATTGAATGGCCCAGCTCCATATATTCCTGTTAGAACAGGTTGTGGTTTGTGTGATATCGGAATGCTGATCTGGAAACTTTTACATTTGAGAACAAAATTGTACGAATCGTTGAACATACTCGGCCAATAGTACCATGCTCGAATTATCTTCTTTGCAATCGTTCTAGAACCTTAATGTGTTCCACACAATCCTTCGTGCACTTCCCTTAGAATTTTCCTTGCTTGCGATGGTCCTATACACTTTATCCATGGAACCAAGAAACCTTTTTTGTACAAGGTTCCCTCTTCGTAGGCATAGTTATGAGATCGTAACTCCAATTTCCTGGCTTGCGAATTGTCTTCTAGCAACTTTCCTTTCTTAAAGTATTCTATCAGTGGTGTCATCCAACTTACTTCTTCAGTCTGTACAGTTGACACGACTATATTTACCGTACTTATGCCTGGGATAACTTCTACCTTAAGATCTTTATGGCCGAGCAATGAATTAAACCAGTTTTTGCTAGATTGCTCAAGGCGTATACTTTTGTGTTCTTACCCTTTGGTACATGTTGAACATCGAAGTACTCAAGCTAGGCCATGAGCTGACGAACTTTTCCCAAATACTTTATTAGTTGCTCTTCCCGAACCTAGTAGTCTCCTCGCACTTGCTGAACCACTATCTGCGAATCACTCAAGGCCTTAATGCTTTTGACCTTCATTTTGATTGTAAGATCAAAGGCACAAATTAAATCTTTGTATTCCGCTTCTTTGTTGGTGAGTGGAAAGTCGAAACGAAGTGAATATCTGTGTTTCCCTCCTTCTAGGTCGACAAATAGCAATCCTGCACATCAACCTTCCTTGTTGAATGATCCATCCATCCATGCGACATCTTCTCACTTGGATTTGTATTTATTGATTCCAAGATTCTGCTGCCAAATCGCCTTTTCTGCATCTTCGCTCGTCATCTTTGCGATGAAGTATGCTAAAACCTGGGCCTTCATTGCTGTTCGCGGATGGAATTGGATTTCATATTGTCCAAACTTAAGAGCCCACTTTGTCATTCTACCGGATGCTTCAGGCTTGCTGAGGATGTTCCTAATTGGGCGATCAATGTAGACAACTATCCTATGACTATGGAAATAGGTTCGCAGCCTTCTTGCTGAGTATACCAAAGCTAGAATTAGCTTCTCAACTGGCACGTACAATCTCTCTGCACTTTGTAGTATTCTACTAATGTAGTATACTAGTATCACCTTCTGGCCTTCTTGTCGCAATGGAACCAAACTGACTGCATTCCTTGAAATGACAAGTACAAATACCAGGTTTCTCCCAAGATTGGCGAACTCAATGTAGGCATTTTCTGAAGTTGCTCCTTCAAGGAGTCATACGCCTTCTGACTCTCCTCGTTTCAGCTGAACTTTTATACCTTCTTGAGGACTTCAAAGAGTGGGAAATTTTTCTCAGCTACCTTTGAAACAAATCTACCAAGTGTTGTCAACAATCATACCAATATTTTCACTGCCTTGACTGTTCGCGGTTGAGGGAGGTTCATTATAGCCTATATTTTCTCTAGATTGACCTCGATTTCCCTGGAGGACACCCTATATCCTAAGAATTTCCCTGTGCTTACTCCAATTATACATTTTTTTAGGATTAAGCTTCATGCCGATCCCACTTAGCGTATACGATGTCTCCTTCAAATCTTCCACGAAGCTACCTATCTTTATACTCTTAATAACCATGTCATCAACATATGCTTCCACATTTTATCCTATTTGATCGAAAAATGCCCTGTCGATCACTCTCTATACGTAGCTCCCGTATTTTTGAAGCCAAACGACATTTTCACATAACAAAATATCCCAAAGCTTGTTATGAACGTTGTCTTCTCCGCATCTTCTGGATTTATTAGTATTTGATGGTATCCTTTATACACATCCAAAAACACTAGAAATTTTTGTACCCTGAGATTAATTCAACCAACTGGTCAATCTTAGTCAGAGGTTAACAATCATTTGGACATGCCTTATTTATATCAATAAAATCAATGCATATTCTTCATCCTGCATCAATTTTTTAACCATCACTGGGTTCACCAACCGTTTGGGATACATTATCTCCTTACGGATACCCGCCTAAAGTAAAGCTATCACCTCTTTTTCAATTACCTCTTGCCTGTCACTAGCGAAGCTTTGTTGTTTTCGCTTAACTGGGTTTACAGAATCGCCGATGTGGGTAGCATTCCCTGGGTTAACTCCTCATGTGTTATGTACGCTCCATGCGAATGTGTCCTTATATCTTTGCAGTGGAAGATACTTCCCTATTTTAATACACTTAGAAGTGTCTTCATCATCCAGAGTAATGACCTCAGTTTCTTCCCCTAGATCTACTGCTGACTCCCCCTTCCTGAGTAAGCCGTTATCTGAAATAGTGCTAACCATTTTTGCTTGCATCAAAGTTTTTCTTTCTTTCATCATGAGGACCATACAATGCCTTGTTGTTTATTGGTTTCCTCTTATTGTTGCAATTCCAGATGGAGTCAGAAACTTCATTACTAAATGATATGTCGCCTTTGCTATATTCATCCATGGTTTTCCAATGATGGCGTTAAATGGACTTGGTACGTCCATAACCACGAAGTCACACATGATGGTACAATTTCTATCATTCTCCCCAATGGTGACGGGAAACTGTATATTGCCTAATTGTGTCTCTATTTTTCATGTAAATCCTACTAGTGAGGATGTGTGAAGCAATCAACTTATCAAAGCAATCAGCCCGCTTGAACCCTAACCTATCAAAGAAATCAACGAATAGGATTTCAACTGCATGATGACCATTGGGTCGTTATGAGGTGAAGCATTTGGAACTGCATCCTCCTTGCTAAATGTAATTGTCTTGCCGAATGAAACCTCTTGTCGGCAGGCTCCTGTAGTGGTGAATACCTAGCCTTGGCTTTCCAAGAATTGTTGGATAGTGACTCCGTTAACCCACGTATAGAGTGGATTACTTTTTCTGAAGCTTTAGTTGCTGCGACGTCATCGTAATCCACCACCGTTATCATCTTTTGATTTTTGTTGTTGATACACCCTTGCTTTTTGCTATGGAGCTTCATGTCTTATTGGCTTTATTGTAATGACTTCCCTCATCTTCCTTCTTGTATTGGCTCTGATAGTCATTTCTTAGGTTCTCTTCGATCCGCCTTCTCAGATATCTACAGTATTCGATGCCATGGCCATGATTAATATTATGGAAGGTACTGTAGAATTTCTTGGATTTTATATCAGGGGGTGCTATCGATGCCTATTTGCGAAACAACTCTCTGTGTGCTTGTCGTATTTCCTTTTTTGACTTTATCAGGGGTTTATCCTGTTATGATGCAACTTGCATCCCTGGTTCTCTTCCACTAAAAGGGGTTGTTCCTCATTTCTTTATAAACTCTCTCTGTTTATCTTCCATCATTCTTTTCTCACCTCACTCCCGCTCTATTTTGTGGTCATTTGCTTCCTTCATTCTCACATATTGCTCGATCATTTTATGCAAAACCCTTGGTTTTCAGGCATGTTCTTCCTGATCTCTTCATAGAATTCTTCTGATCACATGACCTCTATAAACAAGCCCAAGGAATATTACAATGACAAATCTCAAACTTGCAAGGTTTTAGTGATGAATTGATTATGATACTCTACGAGGTTCGCATCACTTCGCCGAGCTATGTTGTTTAGGTCTGTGATTGTTTTGGTGAACCTCTTCTTCTGATAGAAGCAACCCAAAAACAAATCTGACAATTGTGCCCATGACCTAATACTTCATTTTGGCAAGCCTTCCTATCATGTGATCATTGTTCTCGATAAGAAAATAGAAAAAACCTTGCATACTAATTCGATTTCTGCATCACGAAATCTCATGTTGTTGCGATGTGAATGCAGAAATTATTTTGGGTCTGTAGTTCCATCATAGATCTTAACGTGCAAAGGAAGCTTGAAATATTTTGGCATTTTAAAATCCCGAAGATGTAGAGCTAGTGGTGATTTATCCGCATCGTCGTCTGCCACTATCCCCCTTAACTCATTTTCGTACACAAGATTCTCGTTCCCTTGACTTGGTCTATTATGTACCCTTGGAGATTTTGGCTTGAGCGTTGCCACGAACTGGTTATACAAGATTTCTCTATTCTCTTCTAGGAACGTTGTGAATGCTCTCCTTTCCTTCTCTTGGTTTGTATTAGGAGACTCTGCTTCCTCCTCATCATCTTTTGTATCTTCCCTGTTGTTTTCCTTTTCTCTGCTAGGGACGTAGGCTTAATTTTGGATGGGATGCATGCTATTGTTGCGTCCAACCGCTTGTTCTTGAGTCTGATGGTTATGACTTTTCTCATTTCTAGTGACCACCATAATTTACTTGAAGGATTCTGAAACGAGGAAAAATATTTGTTCCCCACATACGGTGCCAAATGATATGGTAATCCGATCAAGTGAGATACTCGATGTTCACCAAAATGTATCTCCTTCTGCAGGAAAAATCCCGTAAGTAACTTCAAGGAAAAAACTGCGACGTTCAAGTCAGTATTTTCCTTAGAAAACTAGAATTTCTAAGTTTAGTCTTACTTACCTAAGCCAGTGTTGTTGTTCCTGTATTTATAGCCTCTCGTGGTTTTGGTTCCACATTGTTTAAGTTTGAGATCATGGGACGCATCGTGATCACTATCTCTCTGGTTCGTGTCTACGTGCCACCTTTCTCGGTTTATAGTTGAATTCACGATCACCTTGTTCCTTTTTTATCTGCTTGCGGTTGACTTAGACTTCTGGGCTGAATGGTCTTCGTTGTTCATGAATCAAGATTGGTTTGGGCTTTAGAAGTTAGCAATCTCTGGTTGGGCTAGGTATACACCAATGTCCATGACGGAACCATATGTTTACACGTGGTATTTCCTAAGGTTGGTTACGTGGCCCGTATTTGGAATAGGTTTCTCATCCATCCGGGCTATGAAGTAATTGTTGGATTTGTATGCCTCCACAATTTTGTATGGCCATCCCACATTGAGCCTAGTCTTATAGTCTTTTCGGCCAGTCTGGCTTCGGCCTTCCTTTTGACTTTTTCGTTATATGAATTTGTGATATGCTACTTGTAGTTAGCTTCTCTGATGGTTGCAATTTTTTGTTGCTCTTCGAGGATATCCAAGTTCGCTCTCAAGTCTTCTTGGTTTCCTTCGTTGTTGTAGGTGATGAATTTTAGGTTGGGGATCCCTACTTCTTTGGGGATGACTGAGTCATGTCTATATGTTAAACTGAAGGGTGTTCCAAAATTGGTGCTCTTGATGTTGTTCGATATGCCTAGAAGACTTTTGGTAGATCTTCAACCCATGATGCATGCTTCCCTTCCATTCATTTTTGGATTTATCAAACTATGGTCCTATTTATGACCTCAACTTTTCCGTTTGCTTGGGGGGTGCACTAGTGAGGTGAACTTCTGACTTATACTCAAGTCACAACACATCTCATTAAAGATGATGACCTTTGGTATGCCAAATGAAGAACTATGTTCAGCCAGGCGAATGAGATTGCTTCTTTGGATGTGATTCTGTTCAGAGGTTTTTCTTCTACTCATTTGGCGAAATAGTCAATAGCGATAATGAGGAATTTTTCTCCACATAGGCAAGCAGGGAAAGGGCCCACAATGCTTATTCCTCATTTATCGAATGGCCAAGAACTATAAACTCCTTCATCTCAGGTTGGGGTTTTCTTTTTACCATGGCATTCCATTGGAAGCTACTGTATTTCTTGACATAGGTATGCACATCTTCGAACATGGTTAGCCAGTAGTACCCTGATCATAGTATTTTCTTGGCCAGGGTTCTTACACCTTGGTGTGATCTGTATCATCCCTCATGCATGTCTCCAACAATGAGTGTTGACTCACGGGGTCTTATGCACCTGAGTTAGGGTGTTAGGTACCCCCTTTTGTAATAGATGTTGTTGGAGTCGTTATAAAATAGTGCCTTAAGCTCGATTATCCATGCATTCATTTTTTTCATCAGTAAGGTAGCGTGTTCGTGTATGATGGATCCCATCCAACTTTTTCCATCTTCTTGTACTTGTGCCACAGTTGTGGATGTTTTGTTCAGAGTTAATATTAGTTCTAAAAGAAAATTATTTTTTCACCGAAGGGACGTGTATTCTAAGGTAGCCATTTTCTTAATGTGTCTACTTTAGTGTTATTTGAGTGTGGGATGTGTGTAATTTTGAAGTAATCGAACTGGAAGATGAGTTGCCTTGTCTTTTTTAGGTACTTAACAAACTGTTGTTCCTTTACAATATAGTCTCAAAACACCTACTGGATAATTACCTGGGAGTTTCTATGAACTTGAACACTCTGTATTATCATTCTAAGCACTAAGTCTAGACTATTGATGAGAGCTTCATATTCAGCTTTGTTGTTCGTGAGTAGGAATTTGAAACAGAGTGCATACTTGTGCTTGTTTCTTTCCGGGCTGACTAACAGTAATCTAGCTCCGCATCCTTATTTTGATGATGCCCCGTCAACAAAGAGTGTCCATGTGCTCTGGTAAACTTTCTCTTTTCCTTTACGATCTGTCCCTTCGTCGTTAGTTTCTAGGTCCAGGTCTAGTGATGTGTCCATTTTATACAGTTATTTTGAGACTTTTTGGATTCACTTTTGTACACTTTTGTGCTCAGATGTGGCATTTTGCCTTGAAATTAAGAGCGACTTTGCACTTTTATTACTTTTCTGGGGGATTTTGTGTGACAAGGAAAATGTTGGAAGACTTTGAAGACTATCTTTAAAGATTTGAAGACATTCCTTTAAGCTTTGAAGACTAGAGGGATTAAAGAAAAGTGATTTGAAGAGGAGGACTTGAGACAACAAGAAGAAAGAAATCAAGATGCTGAATTTAGGCTCGTTCGTGACTCGCAATGAATGTGTCGCGAGTCACGACGGACGAGTGGCCATAAATCTTTCCTTCTTTTTTTTTACTATAAATACTAAACCTTATCCTCTCTCTTCACATTTCTTCTTCCTCCTGCGAAATTCTGGCTTAAAACGCTAGTTTTCTTCTTCTTCATTTCTTAGTTTTTGTAGGTTAGTTTTGTGTTCTCATAATCTAGGTTAGTAATCTCCTTGGGAGCAATGGATTAAAGCTTCCTTATGCATGTCTTGAGAATAATTTCAATCTATTTAATGCTTTCTCTATTGTGCATTTATTGTGCTTTGAATTTTATTGTTGAATACATTAATGGTGTTGGAAGTTTTAGTATATGAAATGCTTGTATGATTACTTGTTAGGGTTTGGAGAAAATAGCTAATTCTCCTTTCTTTCGATATGAAATCCAAGGGCATGAATCAGAGCTTCTAATATGATTGATAATTTGATGAATGCTAGATAAATGTGATAATGTCAAATTCTTTATCATGTTTGTTTTGTGTAGCAAATGGGAGAAGTTTATGAGTGTTGAACGTTCTTGAAGAATCTTGTATAAATGCATGAATTGGTTCAATTCATAGACATAGTGCAGTGTTTACAAGTGTTACCAAACTTGTTTGTTCTTTGTACTTAATGCCACCAATGAGATACTTTTAGGCGTTGAATGACTAAAATGGTCATTAGTGAGGTTTAGCGAGAGATGTAGAATTCACTCTTTTAAACTACTATCAAACAAGGATAGAAGATTTATCTTCTAAACAAGTAGTTAAAGTAGTGAATAGGTCATGGATTCAAGGATAGATAAGAGGTTCAGAAGCTGATATCTATTTCCCCCAAGGCTTTGTCATTTGTATTTTTGTTATCCTTTTTATTAGTTTGTTGCATCATTAGCATAGTTACTTGACTTTGCTAGTTGTCTTGTCTTTAAATTCATAACTTAGAAAAACCAACCTAACTTCCCCCTCTTTTCATGCTTATATATATATATGTATATATATCTATATCTAGGCTTATATCTACCTTTATATGCATGAACCCTTAGAAAAATCCCTCTTCTTCATGGACAACCCTGATTTGTCACTATCTACTTAATTGTATTTAGTAAGCATTTATTTAAGGCTTATAAATTGTAACTTTGAGAGGTACGACGACGACTTCCAATCTAGTTCTTCTGTCATGTCCGTTAAAAAGTTAGCTACAGCTTGACCCTTGGGTGTTTTTTTGGGGAGAAGTGTAACGCCATGCTCTCCTAGCTCAATGGCTCATTTCATTAGGCAGTCGAACGCCTCTGGTTTGAGGAGGATTTTCTTGACTGGATGGTCCATGTACACCACAATCAGATGGGCTTAAAAATACAGTCATAGTTTCCTGGCCGAGTGAATAAGTGCAAGGATGAGCTTCTCTATAACCGAGTATTTCTTCTCAGGTCCCTAGAGATTTTTTCTAACTTAGTACATAGGCACTTAGCATCTGGGTTCTTGTCGCACAAGGACCTAGCTAACAACGTGTGCTGAGGCTGCTAGGTATAGGTATATGATTTCTCCTAGCTCAAGAGCGGATAATATAGGTAAATGTTGTAGATCCTCTTTGAGTTCGTCGTATGCTTCATGGTTGTCCACTGTTTATAAGATCTTTGATACTTTACACAAGACATCAAATAATGGCATTCTTTTTCTTTCACTTTAGAGATAAAGTGACAGAGCGCAGTTAAAGAGCCGGTGAGAATTTGAACTTCTTTGACTGACTGGGGTAGCAGTAGTGTCTATAATGACTGTATTTTCTCCGTCTTAGCTTTGATGACTTTCGATGATACTTTGAATCCCATGAACTTTCCTGCTCTTAGTTTGATGGTGCATTTTTTTGGGATTCAGCTTCATTCCTATTGATTGGAGTGTGATGAGTGTTTTCTCCAGGTCTTTTAGAAACTCCTCAAGGATTTAAATTTTGATGACCATATCGTCTATATATATTTATAAGTTGTGGCCGACCTGGTGAGAGAATGCTTTGTCAATTATCCGCTGATAGGTTGCTCCAACGTTCTTCAGTCCAAAGGGCATTTTATCCTAGTAGAATGTTCTAAAGCTGGCTATGAATGTTGTTTTCTCCTTGTCCTCTGGGTTCATTCAGATTTTGTGGTATCCTTTGTAGGTATCGAGGAAGGCTACCTCCCATGTCTTTTACTGACCAGGCAAATGAGGTCATGTATTTTCTAAGTTATGACATCACCTTTGCATTGATAGTCTCATGCAGCTTCTTCCCTATCTTAACTTCTTGGGAGTTGTCATATTATTCTAATTGGACTAACTTTGTGCCTTTGCCTTGGTCACCCCACCCCTTAGTGGAGACCATCGCTGGTTCTTCTTGTTGATTGAGTTCACCATCTATCATTGTTTTCTGATGTGTCCATTTTATACGGTTCACTTTTGTATACTTTTTTGCTCTATGTTTAGCAATTTTCCATGAAATTCTCTAAGGAAGAGTTAAGAGCAACTTTGTGTTTTTATCATTTTTTTAGAGAATTTTGTGTAACAAGGGAATTGTTGGAATACTTTGAAGACTTTGAAGACTATCTTTGAAGATTTTAAGACTTACATGTGAGCTTTGAAGAAGGCCATTCACAAGAATGGTAGAAGAAGGAAGGCCACTTACAAAGTGGTAGA
>JAULKJ010129378.1:0-15053 GCA_032355405.1 Rubia balearica | reverse complement strand
GCCCTCAACCCACGCTCTGTCGCACCTCTTCTCCCCCACCACCCATTTGAACCCTAGCTCTCGCCCTCAAGCCACGCTCTGTCGCGCCTCCTCTCCCCCGTCACCCATCTGAACCCTAGTCGCACCCTCAACCCACACTTCGCCGCATCTTCTCTCCCCCGCCACCAATCTGAATCCTAGCCCCCGCCCTCAATCCACGCTCCTCGAGGAAATCCATTCTCCTTGACGCAAGCGCAACAGAGAGAAATGGAGATGTGGCGGAGCGTAATGGAGATGGAGAGAAACGGAGATAGAAATGGAAAAGAAAAGGAGATGGGCGGGTGGAAAGAGAGGAGAGGGTTAGGGTTTTTGGGGAAGAAGAAGAAGTGGCCAAAGTTGTCATTTCATATTTTTATTTTTATTTTTTTTAACTCGGGGTATTATGGTTTTCCCCCCAATTTCCGGCCAATTTGGCTGTTAATATTTTGGTCAACAAATTTCAAGGTTATTTTTGCACGTTCAAATTTTTCAAGGCCATTTATGCACTTTCAACCAAAACTTAAGATTAAAAACACATTTTTCTCAAAAATCAAATAATTATATGTTAGTCCAGATTAGTACTGCACAAAGTGCAGCTAATCGGTGCTAGTTATTATAACATTAAAGGAGTGGTATTCATGGGCCGTGGGCCACTTCAGAATTTTCTAAAAACGATTTAATGCCAACAAGGAATTGGGATAGTTAAGGCATGTACAAGTTTCCACTCCCACGTCAATACCACTTTAATTAATTAAAAATTATAATTAACTATTTTAAGGAATTGGAAGGGTTACCGGAATGTCAAATATATAACTGAAAAACTTTTCTAGCAGCCCGTGCTTATTTATATGCCAAAATTTTAAACAACCAAACTTTAAAACTATATAGACCTTCTCCAAAGCAGCAAAAGTTTCAAAAATAAATAAATTAGCACATGTATAATTAATTTTCTCTTTTTTTCATCCAAAATTATGTTGTGAAATATTTTAAACAATTTTATTGTTTATGTATATTTTATTAATTTTTTTCATTATTCTTAATAGCACCCCCTCAACATTTGTTCTGGATCCTCCACTGAATACAAATAAACAAAATGGAATTGCCTGGTTAATAAAAGGAAAAGAAGCTAAACTTATAATATGGGATGAAGCGACAATAATTCAACGAAATATTATAGAATCATTAGACAAAGTTTTCAAACATTTAATGGATTGCAACCTGTCATTTAGAGGTAAAGTCATTGTGTTTGGAGGTGATTTCCAGAAAACATTGCCAATAGTCCAAAAAGGTGAGGAAGAGACTGTATTTCTACGACATTAGTCTTGTCACATTTATAATCAACATTACAATGCCTAAAACGATATCTAATAATGAGAGCTCGATTTGATCCTGCTTACAACAATTACTTACTAGATATTGGCAATGGAGAAGAACCTACTTTCGATGATGACAAAATTATATTGCCAGATGACATTGTCCTTCAATCAACAGAAAATTCAGATCCACTTGAATCACTCATAAATTTTGTTTACCCTAGCCTAAATACTTTTCTAACTGACCATACTTAGTTACAAATAGAGCACTCTTAACAACAACAAACAAATACGTTGATCAAATAAATCAACTTATGATCCATAGATTCCCCTGAACTGTAAAAACATTTTCTAGCAAAAACAAAACAACTTGTATAAAAGATCAAGCAGGTTATGAGACTTATTACAAGCTTGCAATCCTCCAAGTTTACCCCTCACCTCCTAACTTTAAAAGAAAATTTCCCTATAATGCTTTTACAAAATTTAAACTCAGCAGATGGTCTTTTCAATGACACACATTTAACATGCATCAAATTCACAAAGAACATTATTCACGCTAGGATATTGTTCGGTTCACATGCAGGAAAATAAGTTCTCATACCACACATTCCAATAAAATCTTCGGATGAAGATACATTTATTCCATTCAAACGCATACAATTTCCAGTATGTTTATGTTTTGCATTGACAATAAATAAAGCACGAAGGCAAACACCAAAATACATATGACTATATTTAAAAGAACAAGTTTTCTCACACGGGCAACTATATGTAACTCTTTCTTGAGCTAAAACTTCAAAATATGTTAAAGTGCTAATTGCACCACAAAAAACAAACACCACCACTCCGAAAAATACAAGAAATGCAGTATATAAAGAGTTATACATAGCAGCTGAATTCAATTAGTTAACTATCATCTAACACCTTCATAACACTTATTTACAAACTGAGTATACATAAGAAAAAAATCTCTCCATACACAAACTATTCACTGCATAAACATTTACCGTATAGTTTCCACTTTCTCCTATACAGTTCATCTTTGAAAATTTATTTAATTCTTTTAAAATTTTCCTATTTACTACATGTATTGTATCAATATGGTTTCAACTTTTCTTTAGAGGTTACAACCTACTGTAATCCACAATTTATGACACTTTACAAATTATGTAAAAATATTTATTCAATCGTATTCAAATAGCCCAATGTCTTAGCAATAGAAAATCCCCATGTATGTTATTCTTATTTTGAATTATGCTATGAATAACTACATAAACATAAACATTCACCTTCTTCAACTGAACTTAAATACCAGCAATGTGTAAACACCAAAAAACACAGTAACTTCCCACTCTAAACAAAAAACCAGTGTAAAACATAAAAATGCCACATATATATACAATTTTTGTTACCCAGTCATTTCATCGAGCAGTTGAAGAAAAGGACTAACCTGTCTATCCAGAGCTAAAAACTACAATCTGATGATCAATTTCTTGCAATTAACTTTATGACTCCCTCTATGAAACGCAAAATCAGTTACGTATGTAGAAATCAAGGACGAAGCAAGAAACAAATTCAGAAAACTATAATAAACTGAGACAAAAACATGACCTTTTCTACACCCTCGTGTGTGATGAGTAAAGCTTCGAAAACCTCAACTGCTATGTAAACAATGAAAGAATTGTAGTAACGAAGAAGAACATGAAGCTCCCCACCAATTTGACAAATTTGACAAAGATTATTCAGTAAAGCGTACAGTCCATGCGCAGCGCGGGCTGTAGAGTCCAAGTATAGGAAAAGACCAGAATACCCTCCCTTCTTAATTAATAAATATTTCCTTTCTTTTCCCCATTTTTCTTTATTCTCACTTCAAAACCCTTTCCTCTCTTTTTCTAGATCACTCTGAGCCCAACAGTGGTGGTGATGTGGTTAGCAAATCAAAGGTGTAGGATGATTTTCTCGTTGAGGGTTTCACAGCAGCACGCTCGGATTTGAAGGATCTGGACTCCATCGATGCCTCGCTTATACATTCCGGAAGAAGATCCTCCATCACTTCCATGCCCCTCCTCCTCGTTACCGATGGCAAGTGGCAGTTGAGAGATGACTGATTTTCCCTTGTTCTTCTTCTTCCTCAGAACTCTGAACCTGGCGATTTCTCTTTCATCTCCACCGAAAGCCATATTTTTCCTCTTCTCCAGCATTCCAAACCTAATAGGGTTACTGCGTAATCCGCACTCCGCGGAGTCGTTAACAAACCAACCTTTTTGGGAGAGCTTAAGTTAACCCGATGAGTGCTTCACAAAGATAGAATATATATTGTTGTTCCCGCACTCACTACCAAATACTAAAGAGCTGCTAGTGGCAAGTGCGGGGTCATCCACAAATATACTAGAATTCAAAAGTTAACTATACAAGACTCACAATCGGTCGTCACTCTGATTGTGTGTCGGGAATAGCTCGTGTCATAAACATGGGTTTTGGGGGGTTTTGTCTAAAAACTACTAAACATGCAAATCAAGAGAACAAACTTTATTAAACTAAGTCTCAAGGATATTTGCGTAACATGAACGGTAAATGACTTTGATCCTAGATTATATCAAATACGATACATATAAACCTATCCCAAAGTCTATGTCACATAGTGTGGGTGATAGTCGACACTTCCAGATGTCTGTCACACAAAGGTACCTTGGTCCATTTTAATCCTATCAATGTCGCCTCCATAATTAGGGAAGGCGATTCGATCACATATTTGGATACCGCAATTCCTTCCCCATAAATCTCACTCCCATTGTTATCATGCCCCCGCTTAAAGAAACAATGTTTAGCGTAGGTAGAAACTGTTAGGTATAAGAGTAAGGAAAATACATCCCGAGCACTCCACTATGGACGCTTCTACCTAGGCCTATAGAGGCAAAGGGATCGGCATCTCATGATAACTCTAGGGTTGAAATGACAATGGTCGATACACTACAGCCCTGGTTGCTTCAAACTAGCATAACTTATATATCGGGGTACGATCCAGTCAAAGTTAGGCATGTTAAAATTGATACTGTACTCATGGTCCTATATGCATATACTCATATAGCCGAGGACTCACGAACCTATAATCATCCTAACCTGACACTCCCAAAGGACAAACAAACCTAGCACCGTACATGTCACATAATTACTACGGTGTATCATAGAATACATAACATGCATTTCACCATAATGTAAAGATCGAATCAAACATGAATATTCATAAGCATAAAAGATAGAGAGACCTAGAATCTCACAAAATCACTACCAAGTCATGAATAAAAATTAAATCCCCAAGTAATTTCACTACTCCATGGACATTGAACCCAATGTAATGATTGGATTCAATGTCATAGGCACAAAACTAGAAAAGAGTAAATAAAAAATAAGGGTTATTCTCTTTCTCTCTCTACTTACTCTTAGAACTAGGAGGATAAAAATTACAACCAATGAATGTTTTCTCTCTAACTCTTTAAACCCTAGTAGACTATTGTTACTTAAATAGAAACTAGGAAATGGGCCTAAAAGAAGTCCAAAACAAGGGGAACCCTAGCTGCTGCGTAGGCACAGGCCGTACAATAGCACATGGCCCACACAAAAGCACATGGGCCTCAGACTGGGAAAGGTTTCTTGGCCAAGTGACTGTGGGGCCCGTGCAATTCCTTGCGAGCCACCGACTGGAGTTAAGTTCTTCGGCTACTGATGGCACGACCATGCATATAGCCGCGGAGCACGAACTGGATCTTCAATTCTTGACCTTTAAGGTGTACGGGCCGTGCAAACGGACACTGCACACCTTAGTACTAAGCCGTACAGCCATCTCGTTTGGCACAGGCTGTGCAAAGGGGAATGTGCCGTGCTAGTCTTCTAAATCCCACGGACTTCAAATCTTTCTCTTCGGTGCATCCCATCTACTACCACGATTATGCGTGTGGCCTTCAGTTTACTACCATCATTGCGAATGGCCTTCAAATATCTTCTACCATTCTTGCGAATGGCCTTCACTAATCTACTCTGAAGTGCTTAATAGCGATCTATAATGAAGCTCAAAAAATAGGATCTAGATGCTCATAAGGGCATAGAATCCATTAGATCATAATAATCTACAAAACGAGGGATTTAGACAAGAAAACCAACAAAGGCTATTTAACCCCTTGTAACGTAAACCTACTTAAATCTAGAATCAACCATACAAAAGCCACAAACAAATGTACTAAATGCATTAGAAAACATATGTTTTTAGATGCAGATAAATTCCCCCACCTCAAACATTTACTCGCCCCTGAGTAAACAAGAATGAGCATAGATCCAAACAGAATATAGCATGCAAAGAATTTCATAGGTACTCGATATCGTATAGCTGATTATATTTCTTGCAATAATTTTTTGGTTTCGCATTCTAGATTTTTACTTGTGGTTATGGACATTTCAGACCATGTAACATATTATGAGGCTTCTCGTCACTAGCATTGGTGAGCGGCAATGACTGATGAGATTGATGCACTTGAACGGAACAATGCCTGGCATCTGTCTCCTCTGCCGCCTGATAAACATGTTATTGGAAGTAAATGGGTGTTTAGAACCAAGTATAAGTCTGATGGTTCGATTGAGCGTTACAGGGCTCGGTTAGTTGTTCTTGGAAATCAGTAGATTGAGGGCACTGATTTCACTAAGACCTTTGCTCCTATTACCAAGATGAGCTCGATGTGTCTCTTCTTGGCAGTTGTTATTTGTGGTTTGGATCTTCATTAGATAGACGTACATAATGCATTTCAGCATGGGAATCTGGATGAGAAAGTTTACATGCGGCCTTCTCCGAGTTATACTCTTCCTGCGCCTGGCTTGGTTTGCAAGCTTCATGAATCTCTTTATGGTCTTCGTCAGGCGCCCAGAAATTGATTCGCGAAGCTAGCTGCAGCCCCACATATTTTTTTATTTGTACGGAGTAAGGCAGATTACTCCATGTTCACTTATTTGCATGATGGCATTTCTCTACATGTTTTGGTTTGTGTTGATGATTTGATCATTGTTGGATCTTCTTCACCTCTGATGGCTGAGTTCAAGAAGTATCCCAGCTCTTGCTTTCATACAAAGGACCTCGGTGTTTTAAAATATTTTTGGGGGATTGAGATTACGAGGAGAGCTGACAGTATGTTTCTGTCTCAACGGAAATATGCCCTTGATATTTTGACTGCTACTGGATTGTTAGCTACCAAGCCTACATATTTTCCGATGGAAGATCATAACAATTCGGCTCGCGGCTCGCGCAGAGGGACACTCTAATACTGATCATGCACAGTATCGTGGACTTGTTGGGAAGCTGATTGATCTGACGATCACTCGCCCGAAGCTCAGTTATTATGAACACACTCTGGCGCAGTTCATGGAGAAACCACGAGTCGCACACTTCATTTTTTGAAGAGGTCAAGAATTATTTCTTTCTGCTAAGAGTTCTCTTCAGCTTATTGCTTTCTGATAGAATGTAAAAATCCACAAATAATTGTGGTTGTGTGTATTCATATATATACTAAGTACAAAGGGTATACAAGACAGAATCAGATATGAAAAAGGAAAAGGATATATACAAAACCAATCATAAAGGAATTTATAATGTTATATGAAAGAAATTATTAGAAAGGAAGTATTGATACCGTGTACGAAAATATAAACTATCATAAATAATATATATAAAACTGCAAATAACTTCATGAAAGATAATAGTTGCTAATGAGACTCTTGGTTAATGAACAAGTTCATAATATGTCGATTTTGTTGGACATGATGGTTTTGTAAATTTTGGACAAACTCCCACATTAAAAAGTGAGTGTGGCAATAATTTTATTACAAGCCTAATTAATATTAGACATAACATCAACTACCGAACTCGAGAATGTTTGTCATCACACTTGTAGAAAAGTAAAGCAAATTTGTTCGACACATTATTTTTCTTTTTCCAATGCAAAATGACATCTGTTTATTAGTAATGTAATTTGGAGTTTGGAGAGACGACAATTTGATCCGAAAAGAAAGAAAAGTATGCCCTACTTTCATGTGGCGATGCGGGACTTCTATTTCTAGGACAGATTATTAATCAATCTATTGCATATGGACAAAATGTAATACTCCATGTGTGATGTGTCCTAGTTGAGCACTTTTTTAACACTATTATCTATTAAAATTTAATCACATATTCAAATAGATATATGAACAATAAAATTATTGTATATGATATTTTTAATTCGTCGTAACAAATAGTTTCTAAATATCAACTTTTTATTTGTCGTTATTATACGTAGCTAAATATATTAACGGTCAAACATGTCTCTTGAACGACGTGCAAAAAGTAAGAGTGCAACTCTACCTGAGACGGAGGGAGTACTTAGTTTATAAAAATAAACACAACTATAAAATAGAGCTATTGTAACACTTCACATGTAACACTTGTTAAAAATGTTACCATAAATAATAAAAAAATGTAACACTTCAAAAATAAGTGTTACACAATGTAACATTTTTCTAATATATTCCCACACAGGTTATTAAGTCTGAAAAATATCGTAATCAGGGAGACTTTCAAATAAATAAAGAAGATATATTAGGGCGAGTACATAGTGATTCCTCTATATTCATTTTCTCAAAAATATTCTCACACTAATCATTACATATACAAAGTCTTGGGAAAACTGCCTTTCCATAGGCATATGGAAAGACGGAGTTGAATTGAAATTATAGAAAGGTAAAAAAAATTAGTTTTAATATTAAAAATTTATTATACAACATGCAATAATTATAAGTTTATGACCCGATCAATGCAACCCAAAAATTTTATATTAATTTCTTCTAATTTGCAAATTAAACCTTGGTGTTTCCATAACTTATGGAAAGACTATTTTTCAAGATACGAACTCATCCATTATACGATGGATTTATCACATTTATTATGGGTACAAGTTACACTCAGTTCATTATCAATAAATACTCCTCTGGTCCCAAAATAATGGCACCAAACAATGGGCATAATTTTTCGTAAAATGGGTGGAGGAGATTGTATTGAGAGAGTAAAAATAAATGTAGTGGATGGAAATAATCTAGGATTTACCAAGAGAAAGGTGTCAATATAAAAAGATCATGCAAAAAAGGAAAGAGTGGCAATAAAAAATTGGAGGGAGTAGGTGCTTTTGGGAGGAAATCGCGAGGGCTCAAACACAGTCACAATCGCTTCCGATCTCTGAAAAATAACCTCGACACACCACACAGGATCGTCATTGAATGCCAATAGCACATCTATTTAACCATTCAGATGTGGTTATGGTATAAGTTGTTTCTCGTCCGAGATATACCGCAACCTCATGCTGCAAAAAAATTTAGTGGCACGTGGCTCTTATCAACGACAACCATATTACAGTTTTGAAGGCCTTGGTGTGAATTTCCAGGGTAAACAAGCAAAAGGCACGAAGATCATTATCGAAGGCCCTTACTACATTATCAAGGTAGAACATGCAGTTGAACGCCTTGGATTCCCATCAGTATTAGTTACATTATGTGAAGAGCCGACACTACGTCGGTCTTTGATCATAGACCTAAGCATTCAAGACCAGTGCACTTGAAGGCCGGAGTCAAGTGTTGGCCTAACATCAATAAAAGGTCTCAATTGCCCGAGGTAGAAGCGGACAACTGGCGGGTTGGACAAATCTACTTCTTACATGCTCAGGAGAACAATTCACCTCGCATCTACTTTCAAACCTCAACCAGAGGACGTGATACACACTTAGAATTGCCAGACGCACCGACCACAACTTTATTTGAAGGCCTCTCTTTCCTAATTTGAGATAGAAGTTGATTCTAAAAAGATGAGCACCATGACTCGATTGTGCATTGCGATGAGCATGGGTCGGGTCTAATAAAATCCAACCCAACCCTAAACATTTTATAAAGATCTGGATTCGATCAAGACTTGTAGGACCTGAAAAATCGTAGACCCATACTCAAACTCAATGGGTCTAACGGGTCTTGAATTCAAAATGGGTCCTAAATGAGCACAAATTTTCCCCATTAACTAAAACATATATTATCCTAAATACAAATGATTCAAGTTTAATATGCACCTTCATTAATTTTGTAATAAAAAATTCAAGGGAAAAGTACATAAATAACCCTATTAAATTTCAAAAGTGCAGATGTAACTCTGTAAAATTTTAAAAAATTGAAACTAAACCTTAAGTCGTTGAGCAATGGTGCGGACATACCCAAATTACACTATTTCAGCGTTGACTAAAGAAATCCAGACGTTCACCTAATCTAAAGAGATAAAGATACTCCCCCAACTTCAAAACAGAAATTAATGACCATTGTACCTCTAAACTCTGTAGCCGATCAATGCTGGTCAACACCGGCCAACCCCGGTCAACGATGGTCATTGACGGTCAACAGTGGTCAACATTGGACCACCGCCGGTCGCCGTCGTTGGCTGATGGTGGCCGGGTTAAATCAGTAATTTTATTAATAGGACAGAGTTCGATCACCATTTTAGTAAAAAAAAAAACAGATTTAAATTAGCTGTTATGTAAAAAAGGGTCAGATCAACAATATCATAAAAAAATATCTTTTAGAGGAGGGTCCACTGCTTATAAATATACCTTCATTACAACTAATCTAATGTCGCCGCTCTGCTCGCCAAGAGATGTAGAGTGGACAACATTGAAGGTTCTCCCTCAATACAACAGTTGAAACCAAAAGAGAAGGGACTCATTCAGCTAGAGAAGATAGGCCTCCCCAACACAAGGCTGAGGTAATCATGTTATCACAGGGCTAAACCATTATGGATCACAGCTTAAGGATGCAGAAAATCAATATAATGAGGATGCAGAAAGCTTCGGCACAAGCTCAACACAAATGCATCGAGCTTGCTTTTGACTGCTAATATTGCAAGGTCCAGCCAAGGTGATAATCGACGCTTGGGATGAAATTTGTTACACTTGAAAACATCTCAAAATACTAGTTATTTTTTTATGACGATATAATAGTTTTACTTAGAATGCTTCACACAAAGCTTGAACATTTTGTAAAGTTTGAACTCATTGTATCATTGTTTTGAGTTGTCAAAGGTTTAGGGTGACTCCCCACATATGTGGTCTTATTTTTTTTTTTAAAAAAAATCTATTATACCATAAATCTATTTATAATTTGTATGTTAATTTATAATTAATTTTTAATACCCTCTATCCCAGATAAATTGACATATTTTGAATTTGGAAGTCAAGTGAATCAATTTTCAACTACTGCCTTTCGTTCTCTAAACATAGCCTCTTATAAAATGGCACATGGATTTTTTAAAGTTGGAATGAGTGGAGAAAGTTTTATTGGAAGAGTAAAAAAGTAAATTGAGTGAATGAAAATAATATAGTAGAGTTTGCCAAAAGAGTAAGGAGCCAAAATAAAAAGACCATTCTAAAATAGAAAGTGAGGCATTATAAGAGGATCGAAGGGAGTATTAATATCTTGAGTAAGATAATCAGATGACCCTCGGTTATTTGAAAATTGCAAATATAACTCTCACTTTTTCAAAAGTGCGTCTATACCCATGGTCGGTTTTCAAAAATGCAGATATACCTATGGCCAGCCAAAATATGTAAACTTATAACCGAGTACTCGCTGTTTTCCTCCTAATTTAATTTGGGTACAACTGCTCACTTAGATGACTTTGAGTACAAATGCATTTTCAAAAAACTCGGGGTTATATTTGCACATAACATAGATTTGAGGGTTATAACTTCGTTCTAATATCGTTATTCATGTGTGTAAAAAAATTCTGAAAAAATAATAATATAAAAATATATGCGATAATGAATACAAAAACATCTAACGTGATAATAATCTTGCATATATAATCATATAATTTAATGGTCAAATTTGACTCTGTTTGACTTCAAAAAAATAAAATATGCCAATTTATCTGGGACGGGGGGAGTATACAAATTCAGTCTCCATAATCAAAAGTTGATTCTGCCCCTAGCAGTATTCAAGTAACAATATGTGTCGATTTCAAATTACAAAGTTACTGAATTACGTAAGAATATAAATTACCAAAGTTTTGAAATTTCCTTCGGAAAGTATGTACCAAAGTTTCTTTCTTTCGTAACGAAAACATACAAATTATAAATATATTTATAATACATTAGAAAATGAAGCTGTAATGAAAGCAAATTTATAAGGAGTGAATTCTCCTCAAAAAGATATTTTTTATGATAGTACTAATTTGAGCCTATTATTTTACTAAGTGCTGATTTAACCCTATAATTTTGAGTAAAGTGCTAATCTTACCCTATTTTATTAATAAAAGTACTGATCTAACCCGGCCACCATCAGCCGGCGAGGGCAAACAATGGCGGTCCGGCGTTGACCACCGTTGACCGACAACTATGACCAGCGGAAGGGTTTTAACACTTTTTGGAAAGGGTAATATCGTTTTTTCCATTTTCCAAATATTTTCTTTTTCTCCAAAGGGTATAATTGTCATTTTAAAGAATTTCGGATATATTTTTATTGTCAGGGTTAGATTGATATATTCTACCAAAATATAGGATTAAAAATGCCTCGTCGATTATCGCCAAAATGACTAGAAATGATTGTTTTGCCCTTCTAATTACGTGAAATGTAAATACCTAATTTAACCTTTCCCATTCCATAAAAATTGAAACCCTGTTCTCGATAACCTCTGAGATTGTTCTTCAGCAACTAATAACCCTAATCATGAGCATCGTTCTTCAGCAAAACGACAGAGAGAAAGCGCCGCCGGCGAAGAGCCTTGTGTGAGCACCGCCACTGAGATTCCCGATGTGAGCAAACTCGAGCTGCTGGTGGTCTACGCCGTGTAAGAAGGAGCCACCAACCTGGCCGAAAGATGATAACGGCAAGTAGCCAACTGTGCGGCGAATTAAACCCAAGTGGTTAATAACAACCACTTGTGAACTTACTGGGTGCCACACGATGATGATACGCAGGACCAGTGGATTCATTTGAGGGTATTGGGTGGAGGGACCTCGCAAATCTGGCCTAGTTCGAGTACTCGGACATCTATCCAGACCAGATTCCTATAATTATAGGGTAAAAGTAAAGCCATCCTCTTGTTTTTAGAAAGCTAAACACGTGTATTTTGGTCATTTTCAGGATGATCAAAATTGGGATTTATCCACTCAACGCCGGTCTTGGGTCAGTTGGACATAATCGTAAATTTGACGAAGACATGGGATTGTTTCAATACTTTGAGAAAAAGAAACTTAGGGTCATCTTTGTGTTTATCCCTATATAATATATCAATCCAATCCAATTCAACGTATTAAAAACTACTTAAAACAATTTTACCCTAACAGGAAGATGAGATGTTTTGGGTGGATACATTGTGGAAGATAAAAAATATTATTGGCGGACATTTAAAATTTGAGAGAGAACAGGATTGTGATTTAGAAATTAGGATAAAGTTATTCTATATAGTGTCGGGTCTGGATCTTAATATTTTAGACACCAACGCATACCCATTTTAAAAATTTAGGCACGAACCCGACCCAAACCTGTGTCCACGGAGTCTAAAAAATTTAGACTCATACCCGACTGAACAAGTTTAGACCCCGTGAACCTAGGCCAAGTCCTAAATTCATGCCCATCCCTAGTTGTACACGTTTTTAGAAGGTCTCCTCTTTTGAGGTAGAAGCAAACTGGGTAGGCAGACGAGTTTTTTTCCTGGCCTGCCAACAAAACTTAGTTTCATTTTACTTATTGCACGTGTCCCAAAAATTAATATTGTCCGTATTTATCCCTTCACTTGAAGGTGGAGAAATTTATAAGGAATTAAATGTATTGTTAATAGACATTTCATGCATATTTTAATTCATGATTCAGGGTGTACCTTAATAGGCATGCTAAGTCATTTTCCATGTCCATGAGTACTACATAGAAAGATTACAAAAATGATGAGAATCATTATAATAGATACAAATATTTATGTTAGACAAAGTCAAAAATAAAATCTTCGAATGGCCAATATTTAGGTTCCGTTTGGCAACGAACACATTGAGCATTAATCGGTTTTGACCGAAGCTAAAGGATTGAATGTTCAATCTCTAATGATGGTAAATGGACGGATGAGTTGAATATGAGTTTAAGTAATTAAAAAGATATGAGTATGACTTATTTAAATAAATTTTATAACAGATTAAAAAAACTAATAGAATTAAAATGGATGGGTTGAAACCTGTTCAGATTATTTGAAAGAGATCTAACGCTAAAATAAGGGACAAAAGATATCCACGATTAATTTTACACCAACTAATTTTATCACGTGATGTTAAGATATATTTTATTTTGGATTTTAACGGTGTCGATTAATATTTAATAAGTGTTTTATACTTAGATGGTAAAAAACAATTAAAATGCAGAATTTTCAGGACAGTGACAATATTGTGTCCAAATTTAATGGGAAATAATCACGAATGATTTATTTTTAAAATTATAAATTATGATAAAGTTTTTTTGTTAGTTTGACTAGCGGTTAAACCGATAAAAAAACTCATTTCAATAATCTTTAATGTTAAATTGCAATTATTTATACATTGAAATACATTTTTTAAAAGTTATAGAAACTTTGATCCAATAAATAAAAGTATACATCAAATTACTTATTAGCCATATCAATTATAAAAATAACTACGTCTAACGGTTAGTCGGTCTAAAATTAAATTTTGTGATAAGTTGTTCAAATATTTAATTTAGTGAAAAGATTAAGAGAAAGTCTCCTGCAAGATCGACTAACGGTTAGACCAATCGTAAAAATCCTCATTTAAATAACTTTTAAGGTCAAACTATAATTATTCATACATTGCGATAAATTTTTAAAAGTTTTTCAAAACTATTGAAACCTCGGTTCAATAAATAATAATAAACATCAAATCGCTTCTGCTAGAGTTAGAATATCACATTGGTGGTTAACAGTCGTGTAACTCAGTATATAAAATTATGGGTTACCCCTACATAGTACCAATTGATTTTCTGATTGGAGCTCATGATTCTAATACCTTCAATAGTTACATCAATTATAAAATGATCTCGTCTAATTAATAATTAGTTGCCTAGATTCCTGAGTGGATAAGAATTACAATCTTTAAAAAATAAATGTGTGATGAAAAGATTGATGAGAAAATACAATTTGTTTAATTTTTACCATAAAAAGTGTGACATTTTTTTAACGTATTGTGAAAAAATAATGAGTGCATAAGAATGTTGAGTTTAATCATAAAACAAAATGTTACAATCCTAAGGAACAATCAAAGAAGGTGTGACAATTTTTTTTAAAATAATATATTTAAAAATATAGAAATAGAATACACTAATTGAATGGATAAGAATCGTTGATTTAATCATAAAAGAAAATGTGACAATTGCAAAGAACAATAAAAAAGGAGGTGTGACAAAATTTTTAAAAATGGAAAAATAATATATTTATAAATATAGAAACAAAATAAAGTAATTAATTAACATAACATCCTGACACCCCAAGATATTATCTAATTTTCTTTATAAGTTTTGGAGATTTTTATTTTTTACTGTTCCCGTAAGGCGAAAAGCATATCGTTAAAGAAAAAGATATGTACGTAGTAGTAGTACTATAAGTCGATAGCATCGAACATTACTCATTTTCCTATATTGTCC
>JAULKJ010129274.1:0-15056 GCA_032355405.1 Rubia balearica | reverse complement strand
GCCGTCAAATACGATAATATTATTGTTTATATATCTATTCAAATATGTGGTCAAAGTTGAACTGTGAATAGTGACATTTCAGGAAGTGTGCAATATAGGCTGGGACGGAGGGAGTATTAATATTATTTTGGGCTTATGTGTTTCCCTCTCTTCTGAAATTGGCTACTAAGCAGAAATGGAGGGAAAGTGAAACGAGAACACAAACGTGTACTACACCGGGAAGGAATTCAAATGAACGGAACTTATGGAAAAACAAAAATGGAATTTTCCAATCTCTAAATAAGTCAATGAACAGAAAGTTTTTTTCCAAACTACTTACTTAGCACCGCCCGGTAGAATGAATAACGAACAATTATTCCTCTTTTAAAGATGCGTTTAACTATCGATAAATTTAGTAGACTGCCAACTCGGTGAAAACGTAGAGTTGTTACTATCCGATGAAGATGTAATTGAAGGCGAGCGTTGAGCAACAGACTGCCAATTTGGCACGAGAACCTCATGACAAGTTCATTTGTGGGAGGTTCACTCGTAGTGTGTGAGTCAGTGAATGTGTTCTAGAAAGTTCTAACGAGATTAGTTATAGTTGTTAGGTAGGGGTTGTGTGGCTGAAACTTAGCTCCAAATGTAACGATTTTACAATTTAATGAGAATGAGAACACGTTCGGCAAAAAAGAAGAAGATAACTTCGATTACATATAATTACGGTAAATTAAAATTTGATATTTAAAAACTACATGTTATGGATAATCTAAACCTATCTCGCATGATAATATTATTTACTTATATGCTATATGAAATTTATGGTCAAACATGCTTTGAGAAAATTAAACAAAAAGGGAACCCATGTTAGTATACTAGAGGGAGTATTTAGTGAATAAATGAAAAGATCATTTCAAAGAGTTGTTGGGGCGAAAGGTCCACTTGTAGAGTTCAGATCTAAAACTTTCCATGATCCCTAACCTGTGATCCTTAAGAATGTCACTGGAACGAATTGATCGAAATCTGCAATTAGACACTGACTCGATTTTCACGTCGAACTAGTCCTCGTCGTGGTGCTTTTTGATGGTGTCGATGTAATTCTCCATGCAGACCGAAACTTGGCTTCAATCTAATTGTCGTATCAATCGACTTGCATTAACCAAACTCTTTATTTAACATTTGATCTAATTAGTTAGGTAGGTTTCATGGACTTGTCTATTTTCTATCAATATCTTACTCAATATTTTGGCTATTGATTAAGTTTCTAATCTCTAAATCTTTCCATTGTTATTTAGTTTATAAAAGTTATTAATTACATTTTAAAATTTATTAATTAAAATATCAATACTTTAGTATATCCACAATAAAAGGGCATTTAAGAACTATTTATTAGTTGTCACATCATCAATTTAAACAATAACTATTTATGAGTCAACTCTTAACAATGGACAAATATGTAAAGAGCTCTTTTATGAGACTGCAAACTGCTATGAGAGACAATCTATGACAGATGACACTTATCTATTGATTAGCACTTTAAGTAAAACAAGGTACCCACTCTTAAAGTGGCTCCTTATTCAAGAGTAGTTAGTAATGGTAACTCCTAATTATCAAGAGTGCTCATTTTCAAGAAAATTGCACTTAATGAGCTATTGTTGATGTTGGGATGCTCTTAACTAGTTACTTAGCATAAAGTTTTTTAAACTAGTTACTTAGCACTACCCAGTAGAATGAATAACAAACAGTTAAAATTAACTATAAATGATAGGGAATTTTTTAATAATGTAATACTCCACCAGTTGACCACCACTTTTTTAGATACTGTTGGATAACTTCAGTTACTTATAATAATAACAAATAAAAATTTGATATTTATAAAAGCAAGAGTGTAAGTTCAGTTGGCGAAGGGATTGCATGTTATGAAGAATCTAAACCTATCTCGTGTGATAATATTATTACTTATATATATTTTTTGAAATTTATGGTTAAACATGCTCTAAGAAAAGTGAACAAAAAAGGGAGCCAATGTTAGTGGACTAGAGGGAGCATTTAGTGATTAATGAAAAAGTAGATGATTTCAAAAAATTGTTGAGAAATATGTTTTTCATTTAATGGTGAATGAAGTTATTGGGCGAAAGGTCTACTCGTAAAGTTCAGATCTAAAACTTTCCACCATCCTAGATGTGTGGTCCTTAAGAATGTCACGGGAAGCGAATTGATCAGTATATGCATCTAGACACTAACTTGGTTTTCACGTCGAACTAATCCTCGTCGAGGTGCTTTTTGGTGGTGTGGATGCGGTTCTCCATGCATACCATCTTCCAAAACTTGGTTTCAATATAATTATCGTACCGATCAGCTTAAACTTAACGAATCTCTTTATTCAACATTTTATTTAGTTAGTGAGGTGGGTTTCGTGTACTTGTCTATTTTCAATCAATATCTTACTCAAAATTTTGACTATTGATTAAGTTTCTAATCTCTAAACCTGTCTATTTTTATTTAGTTTTGAGAAAAAGTGCATATATATTCCTACATAATTCACATAAGTGCAAAATATAACCCTGTGATAATTTAAAGTGCAAATATAACTCTAACTAACTAGTGAATGTGCAAATATAACCTTTTCCACCAGTTTGAAACTGGATTATGTTAAAAAGATAAATTTACCCCTCTATAAAAAAATCATTGAACTTACCTTTATACCCTTGAGGCCCTAATCTCTTTCATCTTCATTATTCTCTTATTCCGTCCGATGAGCAAATTTGGAGTATTGAGAAAATCTTCATTATTCTCTTCATCTTCATTATCTGTGAACCACCGAAAAGCAAATCTAGAGCCGTTGTGCACGGCTACCCCCGAGAGACCAAATCTGGAGCCACTGCGCACGACCACCCCACCGGAGAGCGAAATTGGAGCCACCGCGTACGGCCACCCTGCCGAAGAGCCTTTGTGGATTTTGAAGCAAATTGTAACCCAGCCTTAATGGTAAAATGACGCTCATGGAGGAAGCAAATCCGTTGACATTGCAGATTTAGGGTTTAGGGCATCGTTTATGGCGGGAGACGCTCATTTGGTGGCGAGGAGGTGGTGGTGTTGGCCGTGTGGAGCCGGTAGGAGGTAATGGTGGTGGCATGGAGACGGAGAATTTAAGAACTTGGTGACGCTCATTCGGTGATGAGCGCGGGGTGGTGGTGTTGGCCATGTAAAGCAAGGAGGGAGTGGTGGTGGCACGGCGACCGAGGCATTATGGGAGAGATGGGTGGCGGGGACTGGTGGTAGTAGAAGCGCTGGAGGGGTGGGGGTGGTGGTGGCCAGGAGGTGGTGGACTATGGCTAGCGGCGGGAGGTGGGTGGTTGGAAGTGGTGTTTTTGGTCGATGAGGGTGGTGGTCGTGGTGGCGGGGGGTTGGGGGTGGATGGTGGTGGTAGGGCTGGCTGACTGGAAGGTGGTGAGGGTGGTGGTGGTCGGGTTGGAAGGTGATAATGGACTGGTGGCGGCAAAGCAGTGGAAGGGTGGTCTGGTGGTGGTGGTCGTAGGCGGAAGGCATTTTTGTCTTTCAAGTTTTTACTTTAGGCTAAAAGGGCATTTTGGTTATTTTCAGTCGGTCACTGGTTGGAAATGACCAATCAATGTAGAAATATAGTCTTTAGGGTTATAGTTGCACTTATGTAAAGTAGTTAGGGTTATTTTTGCACTAAAAATTATCTCAAGGTTACATGTGCACTTACTAAAATTACACAGGGTTATAATTGTATATCTCCCTTTGGTATTTAAAAGTTATTAAATATAGTTTCTTATTCATTAAATAGAATATCGATACTTTAGGACATCCACAATAAGAGGACATTCAAGAAGTGTTTCTTAGATTCCACATCATTAATTTGAACAAGAATTATTTAAAAGACAACTCTAAATAGTGGAGAAATATGTAAAGAGCTCTTTTGTGAGATCTGCAAACTACTAGGGGAGACAATCTATGCCAAATGGTACTTATCTATTGATTAGCACTTGAAGTAAAACAAGGTAACCACTCTAAAGGTGGCTCCTTATTCAAGAGTAGTTAGCAATGGCAACTCCTTATTATCAAGAGTGCTCATTTTCCAATATCTGAATAAGTCAATGAACAGAAAGTTCTTTTCCAAACTAGTTACTTAGCACCGTCAGGTATAATGCATAACGAACAGTTAAAATTAACTATATATGGTATGGCATTTTAAAAATAATAATGTAATACTCTATTCCGATTCACTAACATTGACTCCAGTTGAACACCACTTTTTTTAGATAGGTTTGACTATAGATAACTTCAGTTATGTAAAATAAGACGAATAAAATTTTGATATTTAAAAGTAAGAATGCAAGTTCAGCTGTGATGGAGGGAGTACATGTTACAGAGAGAATCTAAACCTATCTTGTGTGATAATATTATTATTTATATACTATTTGAAATTTTTGGTCAAACATGCTCTAAGAAAAGTGAACATAAAAAGGGAGTCAATGTTAGTAAACTAGAAGGAGCATTTAGTGATTAATGAAAAGTAGTGATTTCAAAATTTGTTGAGAAATATGCTTATCATTTTAATGGTGAATAAAGTTATTGGGGAGAAATATCTACTCGCACATTTAAGATCTAAAACATTCCATCACCCCTGATGTGTAATCCTTAAGAATGTCACAGGAAACGAATTGATCGGTATATGCATTTAGACACTGACTTGGTTTTCACAACGAACTAATCCTTGTCGCGGTGCTTTTTGGTGGTGTCAATGTGGTCTCCATGCAGACCATCTTCCGAAATTTGGCTTCAATCTAATTGTCGTACCGATCAACTTGAATTTAAGGAATCTCTTTATTCAACATTTGGTTTAGTTAGTGAGGTGAGTTTCATGGACTTTTCTATTTTCAATCAATATCTTAAAATTCTGACTATTGATTAAGCTTCTAATATCTAAATTTGTCCATTATTATTTAGTTTTTAAAAGTTATTAATTATAGTTTCAAATTCATTAATTATAATATCAATACTTTAGAACATCCACAATAAAAGGGCATTCAAGAAGCGGTTCTTAGGTTCCATGTCATCAATTTGAACATGGATTATTTAAGAGTCAACTCTCAACAATGAAAAAATATGTAAAGAGCTCTTTTATGAGATCTGCACTTACTATGTGCCAAATAGAGCTTATCTATTGATTAGCACTTTAAGTCAAACAAGGTAACCACTCTAAAGGTGGCTCCTCATTCAAGATTAGTTAGGTAACTCTTTTTTTTAAATCAAGAGTGGTCTTTTTTCCCATCTCTGAATAAGTCAGTGAACATATATTTTTTTTCTAAACTAGTTACTTAGCACTGCCTAGTAGAATGAATTACGAACAGTTAAAATTAACCATATATGATAGGGCTTTTTATAAAATAATGTACTACTCCACTCCGGCTCACTAATATTGACTCCAGTTGACCACTATTTTTTTAAGATACGTTTGACTATCGATAACTTCAGTTACTTATATTAACGACAAATAAAAATTTGAATTTAAAAAGAAAGTGTAAGTTCAGCTATGACGGAGGAAGCACATGTTACGGAGAACCTAAATCCATCTCGTGTGATAATAGTATCACTTATATACTATTTGAATTTATGGTTAAACATGCTTTGAAAAAAGTGAACAAAAAAGGGAGTCAATGTTAGTGAACTAGATCATTTCAAAAAGTAGATCATTGATGAAAAGTAGATCATTAACGACAATGTCATTGATGAAAAGTAGATCATTTCAAAAAGTTGTTTTAAAATATGCTTATCATTTAACGGTGAATGAAGTTATTTGAGGGAAAGATATACTCACAGAGTTCAGATCTAAACTTTCTCCCATCCCTGATGTGTGATCCTTAAGAATGTCACGGGAAGCGAATTGATCGGTATATACATCTAGACACTGACTTGGTTTTCACGTCGAACTAATCCTCGTCATGGTGCTTTTTGGTGGTGTCGATGCGGTTCTCCATGCAGACCATCTTTCAAAACTTGGCTTCAATCTAATTGTCGTACCGATAACCTTTAATTCAACGAATCTTTTATTCAACATTTATCTTAGTTAGCGAGGCGAGTTTCGTAGACTTGTCTATTTTCAATCAATATCTTACACAAAATTTTGACTATTGATTAAGTTTCTAATCTCTAAATCTGACCATTATTAATTAGTTTTTAAAAGTTACTAAATATAGTTTCAAATTCATTAATTAGAATATAGATACTTTAGGACATCCACAGTAAAAGGGCATTCACGAAGCGTTTCTTAGGTTTCACATTATCAATTTGAACAAGAATTGTTTAAGAGTCAACTTTAAACAATGGAAAAAATATGTTAAGATCTCTTTTGTGAGATTTACAAACTACTACGGGAGACAATCTATGCCAAATGACAATTATCTATTGATTAACACTTTAAGTAAAACTAGGTAACCACTCTAAATGTGGCTCCTTATTCAAGAGTAGTTAGCAATGGTAACTCCTTATTATCAAGAATGCACTTTTTCCAATCTCTGAATAAGTCAATGAACGGAAAGTTCTTTTGCGAACTAGTACTTAGCAACTCCCAGTAGAATGAATAGCGAGCAGTTAATATTAACTATGTATGATAGTGCATTTTTTTAAAATAATGTAATACTCCATTATGGTTCACTAGCATTGACTCCAGTTGACCATCACTTTTTTTTAGATACGTTTGACTATTGATATTTTAAGCTTCTTTTAACAAGGGCAGATAAAAATTTGATATTTAAAAAGAAAGAGTGCACGTTCAGCTAGGACTCAGGGAGTACATGCTATAGAGAATCTAAACCTATCTCGTGTGATAATATTATTACTTACATACTATTTGAAAGTTAAGGTAAAACATGCTCTAATAAAAGTGAACAAAAAAGGAAGCCAATGTTCGTAAACTAGGAGGAGCCTTTAGTGATTATTGAAAAGTAGATGATTTGAAAAGTTGTTGAGAAATATGCTTATCATTTTAATGGTGAATAAAGTTATTGGGGCGAAAGATCTACTCGCAGAGTGCATATCAAAAACTTTTCATCATCCCTGATGTGTGATCCTTAAGAATGTCACGAGAAACGAATTGATCGGTATATGCATTTAGACACTGGCTTGGTTTTCCCGTTGAAAGAATCCTCATCGCAGTGGTTTTTGGTGTGTCGATGCGGTTCTCCATGCAGACCATCTTCCGAAACTTGGCTTCAATCTAATTGTCATACCGATCAACTTGAGTTTAACAAAACTCTTTTTTTTAACATTTGATTAGTTAGTGAGGTGGGTTTCATGGACTCGTCATTTTCAATCAATACCTTACTCAAAAATTTGACTATTGATTAAGTTTCTAATCTCTAATTCTTTCCATTATTATTTAGTTTTTAAAAGTTATTAATTATAGTTTCAAATTCATTAATTAGAATATCAAAACTTTAGGATATCCACAATAAAAGGGCATCAAAGAAGTGTTTCTTAGGTTCCACATCATCAATTTGAACAAGAATTATTTAAGAGTCAACTTTGAACAATGGACAAATGCGTAAAGAGCTATTTTTATGAGATCTGCAAACTACTATGAGAGACAATCTAAGTCAAATTGTACTTATCTATTGATTAGCACTTTAAGTAAAACAAGGTAACCACTCTAAATGTGGCTCCATATTCAAGAGTAGTTAGCAATGGTAACTCCTTATTATCAAGAGTTCTCTTTTTCCAATCTCTGAATAAGTCAATGAACACAAAGTTTTTTTTTTCTAAACTAGTTACTTAGCATCCCCTGGTACAATCAATAACAAACAATTAAAATTAACTATATATGATTGGGCATTTTTTAATAATGTAATACTCCATTCTGGTTCACTAACATTGACTCCAGTTGATCACCACATTTTAAAGATACGTTTGACTAACGATAACTTCAGTTACTTATAATAACGGCAAATAAAAATTTGATATTTATAAAGCAAGAGTGCAAGTTCGGCTGAGACGGAGGGAGTATATGTTATGGAGAATTAAACCTATCTCACGTGATAGTATTATTACTTACACAGTACTTGAAATTTATGGTCAAACATGCTCTGAGAAAAGTGAACAAAAAAGGGAGCCAATGTTAGTGAACCAGAAGAAGCATTTAGTGATTAATGAAAAGTAGATGATTTCAAATATTGTTGAGACTATGCTTATGATTTTATTAGTGAATGAAGTTATTGGGGCAAACTATCTACTCGCAGAGTTCAGATCTAAATCTTTCCATCATCCCTGATGAGTGATCTTTAAGAATGTCACGAGAAACGAATTGATTGGTATATGCATCTTGACACTGACTTTGTTTTCACGTAAAAATAATCCTCGTTGTGGTACTTTTTAGTGGTGTCGATGCGGTTCTCCATGCAGACCATATTCCAAAACTTGGCTTCAATCTAATTGTCGTACCTATCAATTTGAATTTAATGAATCTCATTATTCAATTTTTGATTTAATTAGTGAGGTGGGTTTCATGGATTTATCTATTTTCAATCAATATTGATTAAGTTTCTAATCTATAAATTTGTCCATTATTATTTAGTTTTTAAAATTCATTAATTATAGTTTAAAACTCATTAATTAGAATATCAATACTTTAGGACATCCACAATAAAAGGGCATTCAAGAATCTTTTCGTAGGTTCCAAATCATCAATTTGAACAAGAAATAATTAAGAGTCAACTATAAACAATGGAGAATTATGTAAAGATTGATTTTATGAGATCTGCAAACTACTATGGGAGACAATCTATGCCAAATTGCACTTATCCATTGATTAGCACTTTAAGTAAAACAAGGTAACCACTCTTAAGGTGGCTCCTTATTAAACAACAAGTTGGCAATGATAACTCCTTATTATCAAGAGTGCTCATTTTAAAGAAAGTTGCACTTAATGATCTACTATTGATGTTGGATGCTCTTAATTTGGTATCCAGCCTCTTTTCGTCTCTCTTGTACTAGTCCATCAAATACTGACTGCATTCATCCTTCTATTTCACCATTTTTTTCCCAAATAAGCATGGTTCCATTTCTTTGTATTCTAGCATCCACCACCATGTCAATCTTGAGTTCCTCTTGCCTTAAGCTTCATCTTTCTCATTCGTTTGCCAACCTGCAACAACCCTAACCTTAAAATATAAGAACTCGTTGTAAAATTGTAGAATCTTAGATTTTGCATGTGTTTGCCTTATATATGAAACTAATTGACGTGGGGTAACCACCGCCTTGAGGCCGATTCTTGTCCACTGATGTGCAAGGCAAAGCTTTCGATGTGTCGGGGAGGGGAGACTCTTTTATGCAGTTATGCTTGAGTTAACACACTGGTGTTTATATGAGAATAATGATCCTTTTAAAAAAGAGATAATGAAGAGATTGTAGATATGCCAGGTAGTATACATATAACCTATCCAATCCCAATTAGTCAAAGCGTAACAGGCAAAACTGTCGCTTTGTTAGACCTAACCAGTTCCCCAAATCCACAAAGGCCATCAATGTCGCACTGCCATGAACTAACCAACCTCGAGTATAGAGGAAAACACTACTTTCCACGATCCTTTAATAGACCATGATCCAAGAAAATGGAGTGGAATAAGTGGGCCACAATAATCCATGCCCTATAAATAAAGAAAGAGAACACCGAATGAAGTAAGTGACTTTTACTTTCAAAAATCATAAGTAAGAATGATACACACTTGAGCGTTGGAGATTCCTCCCAAAAGACTCTTGTTGGTACTCCAAGAGGCTGGGACCGACCATAGCTAATTCCGAGAACTATCACTAATCAGAAGGAATCTCTCGTATCAGTGGTGCCATTTGTGGGGATGAATTTTTCTGTCTAAGTTTTAATAGTTTCAGGAAAAGGCCGGAGCCCATGCCATAGCTATCATCGGCATAGTAGACCCCCAGAGAAAATAGAAGATTCCCACACCCAAGAGAGCCAGCGAGTTAGAAAACTAGCTCACCATGCCAGGAAAACTCTCAACAAGCATAATTGCATAATTGTAAATTCACAACGCTAAAGATGACCAGTAATAGAGGTATGCTCCCGTGTTATGCCCAATTCTATGTGAAAATTAGATGTATGACAATAAGGGATGAGATTAAGAAACTTTTACATATAGGCCAATATCATATGGATTGCTTAGCCACGAAAATAAGAGCACTAAGAATAAATTGACAAAAAAAACTAGGTTAGTAAACTCAGGAACGATCCGATTACATGGTTAGATTGAAAGGGTTACACAAGTTACCTAAGAAAAATGATATTGGAATAATGCAGCAATGCGTTATTAGGAAGAGGGTCATGGTTTGCAAAATGCATCTCGAACCCCTATTAGGATCACTAAGCAGGAATGCCCGACCTGCACAATAACCTAATAAAATTATGATAGCTCAGAAAATAGTCAAGGGACAACAACTAGACTACTGGCCTACAAAGACAAGGAAAATAATTCGAACAAACTTAGTAAAAGTGAAGCAAGATTAGCATCACTTGAACAACATTGATACCAAAGAAATAAAGAATAATAATAACATAATCAATAAGTACTTTATTAATCTTAGATCCATACAAAAACTAAGGATTACGACAAAATTGCTTGCTTAACTATGAAGCTTCCTCTTGGAATAATTACAGTTGATCATTGGCGAACCTATTACATAGATAAAGGCTTGTGTGCTAGTAAGGCTATAAAGGCTTCAAGGAGGGAAGTTAAAGAATACTCGCCTGTTATTCTACTGAACCACCTCTATTTTCCAAAGTACCCCCCACGAAGGGGGCATAATCCTCCTTATCAAGTATAACAGGTGTACTGGAAAACAATGATTGATAACTTCATCGGTGTACCCGCTCTATCCCATAACCCGATTAAGAAAATTTGCAAAGCCACTCCTTCATCACGAGTCTGCCAAACTAGTATCCAATTTTCTTCTCTCAGTTTTGCCACAACGAGTTTGGGCATTCCCCCCGTGTTGGTTTCCTTCAGCTCCCACACCGAAGGACCTCAAAGGTAGATATTCTACATCATCCTCCACCCTGGTCTCATGTTTGGCAATCTCACTGCTGATACTGTTAAAAATCATAAAAGGAGACATGCATTAGATAATATCAAAACTAACAGTTTTAAGATTAAAAAAAACTTATGATATGCATGGAGATCTTAAGGACATCATTCAAGGGATGTAATTCAAACTTGCACCACTATCAACTAGAGTAACTCCTTTAACTTACCCACAAATAATGACTTACCACATATGGGATGATTCTGGCATCCCGGTACCTCCCATTTACCCTCAAAACATCACAAACCACAGTCACCATGGGAAAAGTCCTTGGTGAACGGCTCATTCCCTACACATACTCAAAGATACTTCTCCGAACACTCAACACAAAGATAACACATTAAAATACAAATTGAGAAAAACATGTGTACAACAATCCCTTTTATCGGCGTAAAAAGAGTCTTGAAACAACAAACCATCATTAATTATTCCCTCGGAAGGATATTCCCCACCAGTTTTCAAAAACTGACTAACCACGTAATAAAAACCTAGGAAAACTAAATGTCAAAATATTATGCATATCCTAACAAAAACAATCCAAAAAGACTATGCCCACATGACATGCTTATCCAATGACAAGCCTCTCACCCAATATATTCAAAAATCCATTTATCCATAGGCCCACATAATTAACAAAGACCTAATATAAAACACACAAACTCATCAAAAATACAAACACATTCTACAAATTCTAAAAATCATATAATACCATAGTAAAATATCCTTTCATCTTCGCTTTGCATACCTCCAAAAAATACCTACTTAGCCAATAATACACCTCCATGAGTAAATGAACCCCTACTCACAGTAACTCACCTGCGACTTCATATAGTAACAGATTTACCCATGTCTCGGGACAAAGACAGGATGATGATCATTTACGATTTTGTATAAGACTGGATAATCATCGGTCCAACGACACAAGCGGAGGATTGTCCTGCCTTTTCGTTGCAACACTCAAACCTCACATCCATTGATATCCACATCACCCTTCCCCAAAACCAAGTAACCAACAATAAAATTTCTTTTTTCTCAACATCGAACAATAAACAGCCTTAACATCCATCAATATACCATTATTCCATACACATTCACTATCCTGAAAACCTTAATACAACATTAGTTCAACTACACATTAATAATACAATTATTTACCTAAAAGAATTCAACTACACATATCCCTTATCTAAAAGCTTACTAAAAGAAAGAGAAAGATAGGAAGAAATACTTAACTGTGAAGGGACACAAAAACACCAGAGCAGATAAGGGGTTAAAGCCTTAAACAAGACCAACTAAACATGGCGAAGAAAATCACGAAGTTAGGCCTTAAATGCTAACTTGCCCATGTACGAGCCACAAGCTCAAGGAATGCCAAAGGATGGACCTGTAAATTGATTCCAAAAAACTATGAATAAAGAAACAAAGTTATAAAAGTACTCCTCTCAAAAGGAGGATAAGTTGCAAAATAATTCCTGCCTCTCAGAAGGAGGACTTCAAAATACGGTGCCTCGCTAAGAGGAAATTTTAAAATATCTTTCCTCACAAGAAGGACTTTCCAAAATACAACACAAAAAGGTCCTTAAGAAACACTCAGACTCCACCAGCTTCATCGCCTTCGCCATCAGCCTCTTCGTTCACCTTCTCTGGAAACCGGGGGGGGGAGTCACCTGATCAACTAGCCTGCCAATCTGGCCACCAGTCACTCTCGTCGCTTGAGGAATAGTGGGAGGTCGTCATCGTACCTCTGAAAGATAGCAATTTATAAGCCCTAAATGCTTCCTAACTATAACTAAGTAGATAGTGGGATTTTCCTGGGTTCATGCATATAAGAGTGGATACTAGGCTAGATATAGATATACATACTTATATAAGCATGTAAAGAGAGGGGTTTTTGGTTGGTTTTTCTAAGTTATGAAGTCAAAGACAAACAACTATCAATTAAAGTAATTATGCTATCATGCAACAAACTATTAAAAATATGGTAAAATCACAATTAACGAAGCCTTTGAGGCAATGGATTCCCACTTCCAAACCTCTTATAAATCATAGACTCATTTACTCATTTATTCACATTAATTACCGATGGAGAATGTTTTCACTTCCATTTTGAAGATCAACATTCATTTGTTCTTAGTAGTAATTTGCAAAGACGTTCAACGGTCATTTGCAAACCTCATTGATAAGCACTTTAGACAAACAACGCCTAAAGATATTTCATCAATGGAATTATATATGATGAACCATAGATTTGATAACAACTACAAGCATTCTACCAAATGACTAGCCATTTAACCAAACAAAGTATTTATTAGACTAAACCTAGAACAAACAACATTTAAGATTGAATCTTTCATTGCTACCTTAGGAAAAATATGATAACAAACCACATTAACATACTTATCTAGCAAGATTACATTATTTACATATGTTCTTGAATTTTCATGCCAAAGTTGAGAAGAATTTGTACACTTTCCTAACACTTCTAACACTTAATCATACAAACATTTCATATTCTCAAACAACCCATAATATAAATGAAGTAAACATCAACATTAATGGCACAATAAATGCTCATGAAAGAGTAAAATGGAGTCTCACTACATGGGTTTTGAAGCTTCAATCAATTGCTTCCAAGTGATGAGTTTAGCTACTAGAAATCATACTAAACATCCAAAGCAAATCAAGCATAAATCAAAGAAACTAGACGAAAAACAAGGGAAAAATTCAAATTCTAACATCGGGAAGAAGAAAAGAGGAAAGAGAGAGGATAAAGTGTGCTATTTATAGTACAAAAAAGGACAAGAGATTCTGGCCACTCGTCCGTCGTGACTCGCGACGGATGACCAAAACAAGATTGGTTTCTTCTTTCTTCTTCTTGTTTTCTATCTTCCTCTCCACTTTAATTTTCTTCAAATATTCAATTCTTCAAAAGGTGAACTTCATGGTCCTCAACTTTCTTTGTTCTTCAAATTAGATGTTATTGCTCCGTCACACAAAATCCACTAGTAAAGTCATAAGAGCCTAAAAATTGCTCTTAGCTCTTCTAAGAGAATTTCAAGGTAAGACACAAGATCTAGATGAAAAAAGATCACAAAAGTGAATCTAAAAATTCCCAAAATATACACATAAAATGTACACATCAATTTCTGAGGCATAGCCTCCCATACATCACAGGAAAAACTGGTTGCGGACATTGTTGATTGTGAAGAATTGGTCCCCGAGGTGCCTTGAAGAATAGAATTAGTTAATATTATGTAATTTTTTTATACATATAAAATAAAGTAATGTGAAAAAGTAAACCTTACCCTATCCAAATATCGATCATCGAGTTCGATAACCAAGCCATACCTCTGAAGTTACCAAGCTTGTTCTCGAACTCCACCAAGAAATTGATAAACAATGCAGCACTCTGTTTTTTTTTCCGAAAGTCGACGGTCGATAGTTTAGAAAAAAAACCACCTTGTTGGAATCATACATTTGCTTCACAAGCTCGTTGCAGTATTTGATGTAATTCATCATGATGGGATATACTGTGAACTGGCGCTTGTTGACAATATGAAAATATGTGATGGCAACGAAATTAGAGAATTCAATAAATAATAAAATATAGTATAAATTACGAATGTTATCGAGAATTACCAATTTCACAGGCCTATCATTCCTAAATTTTCCCTTCGAGGGACGGTAGGAGCTGTTCGATCCGGAATGCTTAGGGGTCTCTAGTTGCAAATATATATATTTTTAATTTGAATGATTATTGAAAAAAATTTGACATATTAAAGTTGTAGCTTTTGGTTGATTTCATTACCTCATTTCCCAGAAATTGATGAAATACAAAGAATCAACCAGGGGTATGTTTCCTTCAATGTCTTGGGCCTGCATATCATCTCTGAATGAGACCAACATCATCGGTCAATCCATGACACTCCCTAGAGAATCTCTCATATCATTGAAATTGTGGG
>JAULKJ010129273.1:0-24689 GCA_032355405.1 Rubia balearica | reverse complement strand
TTAACCGGGGAATGGAAATTGTGCACCAACATAAAAGTGGACTCGATTGTGTGCCAACAAAGTGTGAAAATCATGCAATTCACAAGAATATTAAAAACAATGCAACATAATGATTACAAAACACAGAAATAGGTAGATCTAGAAATCTCACACAATAAACATCTACACATGAATACAAATATAATCCCCAAGCTAGATCCCTACTCCTTAAGAAATTATTCAATGGAAAATATTGAGTTAAATGCCATAGATCTAGGCAAATAAGAGAAAGAAAAGAGAAGAAAAGAGAAAGAAAAGAGAAGAAGTGCTCTACAGAGAGAGAGAGAACTCTCCCCTTCCGTCTTCCTACCAAGAGAGAGAAAAAATCTACATTATGCCTAATTAGTTAACCCTAGAAGACTAAAGGCTCCTATTTATGGAAGTAGTGAATTGGGCCTAAAAATAGACTCAAAATGGCCAAAAACCCTAGCCGCCACTGGCGTTGGGGGTGCCTTGTGACACGACCTGTGCCTCGTGCTAGAAAGGGACATGACCTTCTTCCTTCTTCCTACCAAGAGAGGAAAAAAAATCTACTTGATGCCTATTTAGTTAACTCTAGAAGACTGAAGGCTTCTATGTATGGAAGTAGTGAATTGGGCCTAAAATTAGGTCAAAAAAAGGTCGAAAACCCTAACTCTTACTGGCGTTGGGGTTGCCTCGTGACATGACCCGTACCTCATGTTGGAAAGTGACACGGCCCATATTGCTTGGCACGGACCATGCTGAGATCTAGCACGAGGCCCTATCATTCCGAGCCCTGATGCAGGGCCCTCTCATGCTGGTGCGGTCGTGTCAACATGCACGGGCTGTCGGCCAGCACTTCATTTTTTCTTCTTCTAATCAGCATCCCACGTTATTTAGCGCGCCCCATCAATGAAACCTCATTTTTCCTAGTATCTCGATGCGTCCCGGGTTATTCTTCACACCCTGTGGGCTGGTCTTGGCATTTTCATCTTGAAGCGGCACAGATCATGTAAAACGTAATATCCCGCTCCAATACTTAGCCGATTTCTGGAGTGAAAAGGTGACCTGGAGTTCATGGCCAGCCGAACCAAAGACCCTTCATGCTGGATTTTGACACGGCCCATGCTAGGTGATACGGGTTATGCCAAGGCCCCCTGACACGGGTCATGACAGTTGGTGCGGGTCGTGCTAGCTTTTGGCTCGCACCGGGCTTGTGCGGTCCGTGCCAACCGTGGTTAGTTCGCTTTGCTAACTTCTTTACTCCACTACGGGTGAACCGTTAGTTTGATTTTGGAGTTCTTGTAGTCAATTTTATAGCGCTCAAGAAGACAAATCCAATGGTGATAACCTCAAGTGCTGAGTCGTATAGGGATTTTTGTAAAACTCGGTGCAACCTCGAACAACGATCCCTCTGTTTCTCCTTTGGCCTTCTTGAACTCTGAATCCACCTTTCTTGGTCCCAATTCCATCTACTACTATGAGTTGGAGTCCGTGGCCTTCAATCTACTATCATCCTTGTGATTGACCTTCAATATCTTCTACCACTCTCACGGATGGCCTTCTACAAAAGAAAATGAAAAAACACTCACGAGCAACCTATTAATGAGATCAACGAGGAAGTTCTAGGTGCCTGTGAATACAAAGTGTCCATTAGCTTCAATTAAGTCCACAAAATGCGAGATTTAGACTATAAAACCATTACTGGCTATCTAAACCCTTAATCGTGCAAACCTAACTAAAACTAGCAATCAACCAACCAAAAGATGATAATAAATATGTTAAATGCATAGGCTAAAGCATGCATAATAGTGCATATCAATTCCCCCACATTTAAACCTGTACTCATCCTCGAGTAAAAAAAAAAGAAAAGATCCAAGAGGAATGTATCATGCAAATAGAAGTTAACCGATGCATTCAACTTATTCCTAAGTTACCCTAGTTCCCCCAAAGATTATAAGACTCTCACAAATCTCACTCTCCCCGAAGTTTCTAAAGTAACCTAACTATCCCAAAATATTGTAAAGAAAGAGGTAAGCGTGAAGGATAAGTGTTGAATTAGCTTACTAATCCGAAGAAACCGCCAAAGAAAATCCAAGAGTTATTGATGAAGAAACCGCCAAAGATGGCCAAAAGATGTTGAAGTTTCATTTCAAATTTCTCTCATTTTGCCTAGGAGCTAGCCTTTTCGGGTTTTCATCCTAGCATTCACACATGTTGAGCTCACCATCTCACATTTTTCCACACGGCCTCTTATTTTTGCTTAGGTTTTCCAACCTAGTCGAGGCTTACCATCTCATTTTTACCTAGGCCTTTCGACCTATTTGGACTTTATTTCCCATTTTTACCTAAGTTAACTTAGCTGGGTATATTTGTTTTTTTCATTTTTTCTAATTTTTTTTTAAAAATTGGCTAGCACTAAATACCCAAAAGTTTGGCATCATACTACAAAAGATAGTGAAAAAGAAAAAATTACACCACCAAAGTTTCGAAACTCACCCCCAAATACAACTACCAAAAGATGCCCCCACACCTAAAAATGACAAAAGACTAGAAAGTTCAACACCCAAATGGGGGGAAATACCAAAACAAGGAAAAAACACAGTCACCATAATGATCGTCCAAACAAACAGTAATCATAAACTAGGAAACAAACAAGGGAAATGCTACCATAGAGGTGTTCCAACTCCACCCCTCACACTTAGTTAATGCATTTTCCCCAATGCATATAACCAAGGGAAAAATTGGAAACATTGAGAGATGTTCAATGTCGCCTCCTGCGTTTGGCCTCGTGCCCACCTCGCTCGGATCTTGATGATAGTAGCCTTTCCCAATTCCTGATGTGTGCAACCTTTCACTGATCTCTCTGATGTCATCCCGCAAGTATCCCATAACCTCCCTCAAGTGAAGCAGTTAACCGTCCACCATGTCAAATTTATCTGTTGTGTTCCACTAATGATGATCTAGCTGCATGCCAAGTATGTGAACATCGTTCCTGACCCCTCAAAGATAGAGTTCCCTAAGGATTGCGTCCAGTCTGGTCCATGTGGCTAATTAAATCCCTAGGACTCATGCTCCCAGAAGGGGATATACTGTGGGTGCTTCCAAGGGTGACTCTAACGCTGAGAATGGCTGATACAAGTGCCTGGAGGGCTTAGGGCCCGGGCCAGGTGGGGGCCCACGACTGGACTATGCAAAATGTTCATAGTGGGATGAGATGGGTGCTGCCAAGGGTGACTCTAATGCTGAGAATGGCCGATATAATGTGCCTGAAGGGCTTAGGGCTCGGGCCAGGTGGGGGCCCACGACTGGATGATGCAAAATGATCATAGTGGGATAAGATGGTGTGCCCGTGGGAGATACAACTCTTCATGAACAATAAACTTCCCCTGATGAGGGGTGGTACTCTAAACATCTGTCTGAAAGTAGGCGGTTGCGCTACGAGATGCTCAAAAGCTGGTGGCAGCATCATCTGTGGAAATGCTGGCTATGGTGGGATAACCTGCTGCTTTGTGGGCACAAACTGTGCGGAATGCTCTAGGACCTGCTCCTGATCATCCTCATCCTCCTCCTCTGAGCCATCCTCCTCTTCAGGGTAGTGATCCCCCAAAACCACCCTGAACCTGTATCTAGCTTGATGATAAGGTGTTACAATTTGAACTTCCTCTCTAGAGCAGTCCTCGAACGCAAGGGTAACCTCATAAATTATTGCCCTTGTACATCCAAAAGATAGTTTCATACTCCATTGATATAAGATTTGCCTCATCCATGACAGGTAGAGTGAGTGTAAAGGGCGTTCATGGATTTGTCCATATCTCCTCATCCACTTAAAGATCATTGTACTGAACCAAAAGCGAAACCATACTTCTAATAGCTATCTTCCTAATGCAGGACAGTGTTGTGAAATGTTCAAGGCAGTGAGTGAAAAAATCTTCCAGGAGGTTGAGACAAGCTCTACATGTACAGATGGATGAAAGTATCCTGCAATCTCTCTCGGTGGAAGTAGTGGTGGTGGCCTCCCCGTGACAACCAACTACTATAGTCAACAGCCTGACTACGTATCTCAGTGCCCCGTGCACTATGTCCCTATTTTTGCTTTCCTTCCCCATCAGCTGTCAGATGATGATGGCCCAGAATGCATATAAATCATACCCCGCATCATACTCATTACAATGCTTCACATCCCTCTATAGCTTCCAGAAGATTTCCGCCAACTGAGCATAAGTCATACCCCGCGGAACATCTCCCAATTGGAATCTGATAGGCTTCCCCATCTTCCTGTTGTTCTCCTTGGAAATAGTAGACAAAAAATTTAGGGTCTATCTAGTGTATGTAGGGGCCGAAACAGTAGTAAAATCCTTCCTACCAATCTTACCTAGTAGGTCCCTGACAGGTTTGTAGAGTTTGAGATTTTTGAGAGTTTGTTCGTCTAGAAACTTTGTCTCTTGAATAGAGCCCCATATTTCCTTCTGATCCCAAAAAAGGGTGGTCAACCCCATAAATGGTACAATAGGCTCTCCCCTATGTGTACGGGCTATGATAATTACACAGAAGTATATCACAAACACAGATAGATTCTAGCAAAGTTCTCTAAGCACAAATATCACTAACACCCTCTAGCACAAAATAATATCAACCACAATATCCACCAAAATTTCCTAGTGTGCAAACCCCACAACACAAGAATTTAAAAACTTCCAATTCTTCAAGAGAATAAAAATTCGGCCAAGTACCTCTAGTGTTGAATGTGGTGAGATCTTTGCTTGAGGAATGGGCGGAATCCCTCCTAGGATTGGTCAAAGCATCTCCAACACCCGAAATTGACCAAAAAATTGAGTTCTTTGGGAGAAAACTTAATTTTGGTTGAGATACTCTTCGAATTTTCTGGGAAAATTTGTAAGGATCCCGAGGTTAAGGGTTAGTGGGTTGGATAGATCTCGGAAAGACAAAGATTTTTATACCTGATAGGGGGAATCAGATGAAAATTGAGGGAGATATAGCTAAAATAGTGGAAGAGGTTGAATATGGGAATTTAGGAGAAAGAAGAAGAGAAGGCTGGTCAGGGAGACTGGGAACGAAGGGGGTCGGGTTATATAGGTGGGGAGGTTAGGTATGCTTGGGTAGAGAGGGAAGTGGTACAGATCCATAGGGGGGTCTGTGCCGACAAGTGGCATGCCACGTAAAGGGGGCGGTGTTCATGCTAGGATTGATGTGGCATGAGCCAGCCTCGTGCCGGCGCTAGGTGGCTCGTTTCAAGATGTGTTGGCCTTATGCTAGCACTTATGTGGCGCCTGCATGGTGCCCTCATGCCTGCCATGTCAGCCTCGTGCCGATGGGCTCTGGCAGAGCCCGTATGGCATGGTACAACCAAGCTTGACACTAGGCACCCCTGCATTTTTCTCCCAAAAATATTATCTTCCATACCTGCACCCAAAAACACCAAAACCAAGAGCAGTACTGTTCCAAATAGAATGGATGACTGTATTTTTTTAAAAAAACACCACAAGAAATTTACACACTCCCAAAATTTTGAAAGAAAATATTTTTGAAAGGAAACTATAAAATAGAGCACTGTATTTTTATTGTGGTTCTCACAACTTATTATTTCATACAATTTTGGAAAACTAATAAGAACAGTTTAATGGGTCACCGGAATCACACCACCAACAACCACGTCCTTATGGACGGGTCTCCACATTACCTTAGGCTTACCCTTAATCTTTGGCGAGACATACCAAACATGCCCATCTTTCTCAATTATAGATACACTCTTGTTGATTTTGGGAAATGAAAGTGGTTTAGGAATGATTAATTCCTTAACCTCTTTTTCCACTGCAAATTAGTGTGCAATATAGGAGGCCAGGCATCTTTAATCACACCAAAAGAGACATGTTCATCAACAAGTGTATCATTGGAAGGTTCATTCATACAATATAGAGCATGCAAGGTTTCAATATTGGGTAAAACCTCCTCATCTTCAAGAATCTCATTACGACATTTAACATTTTCGATCACACAAGATTCATTATGTTGAGCATGTTCCTCACACAAAGTTACACCTTTAAAAACATGAGAGGGATTAGGTGAATCATGCTTAGACTTATAAATATATAAACACACCCTATCCATGTCATCCTCTAAGGTTAGTGTTCCTGAATGAACATCGATCTTAGTCCTTGATGTTTTAAGAAAAAGGTCTCCCTAATAAAATTGAGGGCGCACCACCATCGTGCGCTACATTAAAGACATAGAAGTCTGTCGGAAACACCAATTTTCCCACTTGGACCATCACATCCTTCACTAGTCCACGAGGACTAGCTTGGGATTGATCGGTCATTTGGACGATTACCCCAGTCTCCTTAAGTTCACCTATTTCTAGGTTCTCGTAAATGCACGAAGGAATGACATTAATAGAAGCTCCAAGATCAATCATAGCATTTTCACCAATTTACCACTTAAGAAAAGAGGAATTGAAAACATGCTGAGGTCATCACATTTTGTAGGCAATTTTCTATGGTTAAGAGTGGTGAGTCCCCCTAGTTTCACTTTACCTATTTTCTTAAGGGGTTTATTCCTCTTTCTTGTACATGCGACTTTCAAAAATTTTGCATATGAGGTAACATGTTCAATCAAGTCTAAGACCGGGACACTAACCTCCACCTTCTCAAAAAATTTCAGATATGGTCGTGATTGGTTGTCACCTTTGGCCTTCCCCAAAGTGCATTAGGGAAAGGTGGCGGGAGATTAACCCTTGTGTCGGGTTCCTTCACAACCAATTCTTGCTCCTTCAAGTTGGTTTTGTTGTTATTCGCGACCAAATCATCCTCTTGTAGGATTTTCTTCTCGGACTCACGCACCTCATTCCCGCTTCTCAACTTCAAAGCGCTCACATTTCTCGGATTAACCTCCGGTCGGGAAGAAAGTTTTCCAGACTCTTTGGCTTCAAATCGGCTTACTGAGATGGCAAGTTTCCCGACTTGAAAATCTCAAGATTCTTGATGCTCGAGAATGACCTTGTCTCGAGATCTTCAATCTCTCGCCTTGTACATTCCGCAAAGATGTCATGTTTCTTAGCCAATTGAGATATTGCTTTAAATATTTCCTCTCTGTCGAACTTATAAAGTAAGGCATTGGTGTTTGAAGGCCCTTCTCCCATTGGATAGGGTTGAGGTGGAGCTTGCCTGCCTCGGTTGTATCTTTGCATTTAGTTCTCCTCGCGCCAACGAAAGTTGGGGTGGTCGTGGTACTTCTGGATGAAGGTGTTTGCGTAGGGATCTTGTCTCTCTCCTCCTTGGTTTCCACAAAACCCTTGTTGTTTCCCCTAGAAAACTATGGCCTATTTCCACCATTGTTGAAATCCAATGCCTTAACTTCCTCAAAGTCTTTCACCACTTGTGGGCACACATCTGTGTGATGATCAAGGTTACAAACGCCTCACACACTTGCTTGTTGGACTCCCCCTTTCATAAATTATTTCATCATAGAGACAAAAGCTTAGACTTGCTCCTCTAACTTTGGGGATTGAGATGGTTCATCCAAGGGTTTCACCCTATATCTTGTACCAAATTGACTTGTTCCATTTTCAATATCCTTGAAGAGTGTCATTTCTTCCTTGGGCTCTTGTTGGGGATCGAACCATTGCAAGCGGTCACCATAAGCATGCCATCATCGCGCAGTCCTTCAAAGAAATAGTAAAACAAGTCTCCCTCCTTGAATGGATGATCCAGACAACTAGCCAAAAATCTATTAAACCATTCCTAATACTCGTAGAGGGACTCATTAGCAAATGAGAGATGTTGGAGAGTTGCTTCTTCAACCCCGCAGACTTTGAAGCTAGAAAGTATTTCTCGAGAAATTTGAGCTTCATATCAATCCATGAGGTGATAAAATTGGGCGAGAGATAGTATATCCAATCTTTGGCCAAATCTCGAAGAGAGAAGAGAAACACCCTCAGATTGTAGTCTTTCTCCGAAACACCCGTCGGTTTCATGTTGGTACAAACTAGGTGGAACTCCGAAAGATCCTTGTTTGAATTTTCTTCGGCTATCCCATGTAAAACCGGCAAGCAATGAATCCTACTGCTCTTGTTTCACACATCACGTTGGGTGGCAATGGTGGGAAAATGATGCATAGTTGTTGATTCTCTAAGTTTAGAGCCAACAACTCTCTTAAAGTGCAGTTGTCCTCCACCACTTCTTCTTTCTCTAAGGTTACCGAAAGTTGTTCTTGTAGAACTTCCGACTTAGGTCTCCACTTCCTTCCTCGCATACTACCTGTGCAATTCATTGGACTATGTAAAACTCTCAAGTTCTTGGCACGGGTGTGTACCATAAACTGGGAATAAAAAAATGGCCAACTAAAATCAACACTAGCAAAAAGGGTTAGAAGTAACAGGAAACAAGTAGGAACGCTCAACAACAAAAACCAATAAAAACAAAAACAACACTACTTACTCAACTAACACATTGTGCAAGTTAACTACTAGACCGTTAAACTAACATCCCCGACAATGGTGCTAAAATTTGAACCGCCCCCTCCCGGCATTGCTAATCAATCAACGAACCATGGGAGATCCACTAATCGAAAACCGAGAGAGGACTATTAAGGGTCAAAGATATAGATTTGTATTTTTCTCCCGTTCCTACTACTATACTACCCAGATTGGTAGATAGTTAAAAGCACTAGGGCTGTCCACAGAGAATTTAGGAATCTAATAATCAACACGAGAATAAAAATATACTAGCATGAAATTGATCACGAGAATAAAAATATATAAACTAGAACTTGGGAATTATTTGTGTAACATGATTAATGTCATTTCGATTCTCTATTTCATCACATGCAAGAACTATGAAGATATTCTAGTATTTGTGACACGTGGTGTGTTCGATGTAAACACTTCCCCATACTTGTCACATATGGTATGCATGTAATTTTACATTTGCACCGCCTTCGTTATTAGGGGAGTGCAATGATGGCCTAGGATTTAGTGCTGATCTGAGTCTCCCCCGTATGATTACGTCCCGGGAACTACACCACAAATGATTCTCTCTAGTGCTAAAAATGCAAGGGGGCTAAAGCACCTTCTCAATGTCTCTAGAGTTTCAAAGCTATCCCTAATTTCCCACTTTAGATATCTCTACCCACTACCCCTTCTAACCATATCATCGGCTTAATAGTGCATGGTCGATCGTAACTTTAACAACGCAAACCTAAGTGCACACACCCATGTGGATCTGGACACATTGTTACCCCAAACATCTAGGTTTCCGTCCCCGGGGAGGTATTTATAGTGCAGCATCATGGAAGTATACTTGAGTGTGTGCTAACTAATTATGAAAATCATGAAATTCACAAGAATATGAGGAACAAGCCAACTTAATGATCACGAAACACAGAGAAATAGGTAGATCTATGAAATCTCACAAAATAGACATTAATACATGAATAAAAATATGATCCACAAGTTAATTAACTACTCCTTAAGCATTGCACGCAAGTATTTCATTGGATTCCACACTTTTGGGCAAAATGAAAATATTGAAAAAAAATGAAAAAGAACCTAGAGGAAAGGAAGATTATTTTATCACTATTGCCTACTCTTGAAGATGAAAAATGGGCATTAACTTTAACCTCAGTAGAGAAATATTCATATATATATATATATATAGTAGGGAAAAGTCTTTGAAAAAGGCCCATAATTGACCAAAAGACCCTATCAACAACAATATGCACGGCCAGTTCCGAACAACACGGTCTGTGTAGGTCTGCATAAAATTACCTGTGCGCCATGGCACGATCCGTGCAGCCTTAACCGCCAGGGACGTGAAGCTTCGTGAAAGGCAGGGTGACGAGCCTGCATGGGCCGTAGGCTGGTGTCTCCTCTGGAACTTTTGATTCATGTACCCCATGTCGTTTGGTGTGTCCCGTCTGCTTGAAGGTCTTTTTGCTTAAGAAAATAACGTGGCCCTTGTTATTTTTTGCACCCCGTGGACTGGTCTTGATTTTCGGGACTTGGAACGGCACAGGTCATTCTACTTAGCCTTTTTAGGTAAAATTGGAACCCACATTCAGCTGCTCAAAGGGACGTGCACAGCTTATGTAAATTTCAGTCTTGCACGAATGCTTTTTTCCTCATGAATGGACCATGCTGGCCGGTGGTCTGGGTGATTTGTTTGCACCGTTATGGTCCTTGTTATTGATTTTATAGTCTCGATTAGATGAATCCAATGATGTCACCTAAAAGGCTGATTCTTTTCACATCGTTTCCACAACTCCACGTGACTATCAGACTACAATTCCTACGCTTATTTCTTGGCCTTCTTGAACTTTGAATTCACCTTTCTCGGGCTTAATTCCATCTACTGCAATGCTTTGGATCTATGAACTTCAATCTACTACCATCCTTGCGAATGACCTTCAATATCTTCTACCATCCTTGTGAATGACCTTCAAATATTTTCTACCACTCTTGCGGATGGCCTTCTACAAAAGGATGATAAAAGGTACTCGGGAGCAACCTACTAATAAGATCACAAAGGAAGATCTAGGTTCCCGTGAATACAAAGTGTCCATTATCTTCAATTAAGTTTACAAAACCCGGGACTTAGACAAGAAATCCAATTATGGCCGTCTAAACCCTTTGTCTTTAAACCTAACTAAAAGTACCCATCAACAAAACAAAATATGATAATAAATGGGTCAAATGCATCAGTTAACACATCTATAAAGGTGCACATCAAACTTCACGAGGCTTTATTGGAGGTTAGGGAAATTTTTATTGGTGGGCTGGGCGGCACTTGATATTTCCTATGCCTGACTTGTGATGACCCTATTTGCATCATACCAGCCTACCTCATGCTAGGATATTTCCTTGTGCTGGCATGCCCTGAATGTTCATGCTGGCATGCTTTGGCACGAGGTTGGCAAAGTTCTCCTCCTTCCATTTTTTTTGCAAAATCCCTGCATCCAAAAACACAAAAATCGAGAGTAGCCCTGTTCCAGCCAAAAATGTCACCAAAATTCAAACACATTCCCAAAGATTCACAAGAAATTTCTAAAATTTATTAAGATAACTGAAAAAAAAGTACCATTTCTTTAGTGTCATCCTCACGACTTATTAGTTCATGCACTTTTGAAAACTAAGAGAAGTGGTTAGATGGGTAACCAAAATCACCATTCTTAACGTCATCATTGACCACTTCCCTATGGACTCGTCGCAAAATTACCTTTGGTTTTCCCTTTACCATGGGAAAAATGTACCGAACACATCCGTCTTTCAAAATAGTAGATACATTTTTGTTGAGTTTGGGAGTAGAAAGGGGCTTAGGATTTTTTAATTCCTTAACCTGCTTCCTTCTCCGCTGCACGTTAGTGTTAGAAATTGGAAGCAAAGCATCTTTAATCACACTAGGAGAAGACTTCTCATCAAAAATTGCATCATCACAATGTTTGTTAAAGCAAGATAGAATATGTAAGGCCTCTATATTGGGCAATACCTCATGAACATCGAAATTATCTTCCTTAACCAATGTTGATTCTTTAGCTAAAGTGTTTGGGTTTTGGAGGTGGTCAAGGAGGTTTTATGTCCTTTCCACTCTTCGACAACCAATGTATGTTAGTGGTTATAGAAAAGTAATCCATAATAGAAGTGTTATCACTAAAGTCATGCACAACCACATAGTTATCACAATTGAAGCTCAACACATGATTTTGTTCATCAATATGTTAATATCATCAAGGGACTCATCTAGGCACTCATTATCACTTATCATTCAAGAGTTATCATGTTGAACAAGTTCCTCACATAGAGCTACTCCATAGCACATAAGAGAGAAAATAGGTGAATCATGCTTAGATTTATAGATCTCAAATATCAACTTATCAATGTCATTCTCTAGGGTTAGTGTTCCCAAATGAAAATATATATTGTTCCTTGACATTTTCAAAAAAGGTTCCCCAATGAAATTGGGGGCACACCACCATCGTGCACTACATCAAGGATATAGAAGTCCCTGGAAACACTAAATTACCTACTCTAACCATTACATCCTTAACCAAACCTCAAGGGCTAGCCTGGGAGTGATTAGCTAATTGGACATTTACCCTGGTTTACTTAAACTCGCCTATGTCTAGGTTATCATTAAGGATAGAAATGATCACATTAATAGATGCACCCAAATCAATCATCATATTTTCCACCAATTTACCACCCGAGAAGATAGGGAATGAAAATATCCCTGGGCCATCACATTTCTCAGGAAAGTTCCTATGAGCTAAAGTAACTACTCCCCCTATTTTCAGTTGACCTACTTTCTTAGTTAGTTTGATCCTCTTTTGAGTGCATGCATTTTCAAGAATATAGCATAAGAGGGAACATTAACATCTAAGATAGGAATGCCAACCTCAACCTTCTCAAGGATTTTGCGAACTTGTGCCTCATTGGTTTCCAACTTCGGCCTTGCCCTAAATGCACTAAGAAAAAGTGGTGGAGGGATCACCCTAGCCTCAGTGGTGGGGAGCTCCTTGGAGGGATCCTCTTCTACAACCATTTCAGGCTCTTTGAAGTTGGCAATTTTGCTTTCCACAATCAAATAATCTTCTTGCAAAATCTTCTTTTCGGGCTCGTGCACCTCCTTCTTGCTCGTTAGTTTCAATGCAATAAAATTCCTTGGATTTATCTTGGGTCGGGAAGGTAACTTTCCAGAATCTTTAGCCTCATGTTGGCTCACCGAAGTGGCGAGTTGGCTGACTTAGACTTTTAGATTCTTGATGTTTGAAAATGACCTAGTCTCAATATCCTTAATTTCTTTCCTTGTTATTTCCGTGACACATCTTGTTTCTTTGCCAATTGAGCAATAGCATCTAAGATCTCCTCCTGATCTGACTTGAATAAAGAGTCATTGTTGTTAGAAGGCCCTTCTCTTCTTAAGTAAGGTTGATCCTGAGATTTTCATCCTTGGTTGTACCCTTGAATTTCCTCCCTGCGCCTACGGAAGTTAGGGTGATCGCAGTATCGAGGATTAAAGGTATTTCGGTAGGGGTCTTGTCTATCATCAACCGACCAGCTCCAGTTGCTGTAGTACTTGTGCCCCCACCGTCAATCGTCGATCGTTGAACTACAAGCGCTGGTCGTGGAATCACTTTTACTGCCGTGATCGACTCCCAACCGCCCAGCTCTGGCCGCGACACAATGTTGGCCACTGCCATCAACTGCAATAGGACTACTGCTAGCCATAGTCACAACTCCTTTCCTACCACCAGTCATACCAGGGACTCTTCCACCACTACCTACAAGCGGACGCCACGGTTCAAACTCTGTCGGAAGATCCTCTCATAGCTCCCCCGTCACTGATTGCCATGGATGATCAGTTACCTACTGGTCACAGTGCTCATGATCGTCGAGCTTTTTCTTATCTGAATGACTATACCTACTTCATTACTACTACTAATCCCCCTGTATTATGCTCACTTTTGCGCCATCACTATCTTCAGGTGTTCTCTATCCTTTAACTGATTAAGTAAATTGGAACAAAAACTGTATCGTATTCTATATTTTTGGGTGCAGTAAACTCCAGTGCAGATCCTACCACTTATTCTTAGGTATCAAAGCATGCTCATTGGTACGATATTATGGAAAATGGGGTTTATGCTCTTGAATGTAATGAAGCTTGGATAATGGCTTCTCTTCCTCCGGATAAGACAAATATTGAGTGTAAATGGGATTATTGTACCAAGTTCAAATATGATGGCACCAATGAATGTCACAAAGCTCGTGTCTAGTGGTTCTGGGTAATCGTCAGATTGAGGGAACCAACTTTACTAAGACTTGTTGTTGTAAATATGATTTCTGTTCAACTATTTCTTTCTGTGGTTGGGAACTTCATCCGATGGACGTCCATTATGCTTTTCTATATGGCGATCTTCACGAACATATCTTCATGCACCCTCTTGCTGGTTACTCTGCGCCTCTTGGCCGTGTTTGTTGACCTCCAAAATCTCTTTATAGCTATCCACAGGTTCCTTGTAATTGGTTTACCAAGTTGGCTACTGCTCTTCGCGTCTTTGAATTTTTTTCCAGAGAAAGGCTAATTACTCTCTTTTTACCTACTCCTGAGATTCATTTTGATTCCATGTTCTTGTTAATATGGATTACTTAGTGATTGCTGGTAGTTCTTTGTCGCTTCTCTCTGAATTCAAGAAATACTTGAGTTCTCGTTTCATATGAGGGATTTTGGTACTCTTAAGTATTTCTTGGGTACAGAGATTGATAGAAAACCATATGAGATAGTTCTTTCTTAGAGGAAATATGGCCTTGATATTTTGTCAAACTTTAGTTTCTTGGCTGCTAAATCGACTGATTTACGGATGGAGAAAAAACATGATCTAGCATGCTGGATGGACCCCTTTACCATGATCCTTATCAGTATTGACGACTTGTTGGCCGTCTCATTTATCTTACCATTACCCATCCATACGCTTGCTCAGTTTATGCAGTCTTCTTGTGTTCCTCATTCGCATGCTGCTCTACGAGTTCTTCACCACTTGAAGAGTCATCCTAGTCAAGGTTTTTTCCTCTCTTCTCGTAGTTTGTACAGTTGACTGCTTTTTTGAGATTCTAACTAGGCTGCATGTCTAATTACATGGCATTCTCTTTCTGGTTATTTTACGATGATTAGTACTTACCAGTATTTCATGGAAGACAAAGAAGCAACCTATAATTTCTTGTTCTTATGATGAAGATGAGTATCATGCTATGGCTATGACTTGTTTTAACTTATTATGGCTTAAGTCTTTACTCCGGGACTTAGGTCTTGTGCGTCTGAACCGATGCCTTTTTTGCGACAGTCATTCTGCTCTTCATATTGCAGCTAATAATGTCTTTCATGAAAAAATGAAGCATATTGAGGTTAATTGTCATTTTGTACGTGATATTAGATAATCCGGTGCCATTGTTACACAACATATACCAGCGATATCTTTACGAAAGCTCTTGGGCATACTCAGTTTCAGATTCTACTTGGAAAGTTGGGCATTCTTGATCTTAATGCTCCAACTTGAGGAGGTATATTAAGGAATAGAATATTTTGTGAATATTACTTATGTATAGACTATATCCTTTTCTATTTTTGACTATGTATATGTCTTTTGTACATCAATATATAATAACCCAAATCATGGAGAATTATTCCATTACTTTCTACACATACCAATGAAATAAAAAAGAAAAGAAAATTTTCAAGAGAACTTTATAACTTATCACCCTTGTTACTTGGCCCTGACTTGTTATTATGATTATCTGCATTCTCTATACACATGAATGGCGTTTGTCTCTAGTTTCTTCTAATCCAGAAAGCATTTCGCCATAGTTTTCATAAGACCAGGCATGTTTGACCATCGATATAAACATGGTTTCACAAGACCAGACATGTTTCACAGATTGCAAAAGATTTTAAAAAATAAAATCAAACCATAAAAATGTATCGAAATAACTTGATATAATTTGACTTGGGCATCAAAGTTTCTCCCTGGATTTTTTCCCGTGAGGTTTCCTGCAGGTAAACAATGAGTGGAGCATGCCGGTCGGCCTTGAGGTGTGTCCCTATCTGGTCGAAATCCCGGAATCGTTTGAACTTAGTATTGGTTACACATTATCTTACCTTATATTCTGATGAAAACTTTATTGGTTAAAGGAATGTGTATGCACATTTGCTTTAAAGGACAAGTGGAAGTTTTTTGGAATTACGTCCTTCAATTAATGTCCATTTTTCTAAAATAGTTTGAGGATTAATTACGAATATAATTAATTTAAGAGTTCGAAATGTAAAGCTAGAAACCCCTAATGATTTACCTGTATCAATTAATTGGGCTTGTAGTTTATTATGGCTAAACTTATATAATCACACACAAAACATGAAATTGGATAAAAGAAATAACTATTGGATTACAAGTCCAAAATGATACTTGAGTTTGGACCTCAAATTGACTTGAACTAGGGTTTCTTATAATTATGTTTATTCTGTATAATTATTATTATTAGAGCCCTGTCGATCTGTCCAATCTAACCATTTTTTGTAAAACCAACCTCCTCGTAAAAGAGATGAAGGAAAACATGAGTTCATCTTTGCTTGCTGATATGTTCTAAGCTGACAACAGCGCATGAGATCCAATCGTACTGTGTGAATACTTATAAAGGAAATAAATACTGCTTCCATCCCATATAAATTTTCTCACATTCTATTTTTATTCATCCATCATAAAATGACAGATTTTAATTTTTAGCCAAAATGGTAAAGAATATCTTGTAAAATTTCTATAAGATTGTCTTTAACTTCAACAACTTTTTGAATTGGCCCACCATTTTTTCCAAAATATCCCTACTCTTTCACAATTATTCTCTGTTGTGTCAACTTGAATAAAATACTTAATCATAAGTAAATGAGCCAATTATTCTGGGATGGAAGGAGTATTCTTTTTCGTCTCCATAAATAAACAATTCGTCCAAGAAAGCACATTTTTATGATACCTTTAGATATATCTAAAAATATTTGAAAATATATATCAAAATAATAAAAGTAAAATTATATTTTTAATTTAATTTAGTAATGAAAATTTTCATGTTTAATATAAGTATTAAGAAGTGCTCTGACATAAAAACCCTTTCTTCTGACTCTGCCCGCTGCCGCATCCCTTTCTTGAAAAACCCCATGTTTCTTTCAATTTTATTTCCCCATCTTACCACTATGTGGAGATATGGGAAAACAACCGTTTATTTTAATTGTTGTACTCTGTTATTGAATAAGTATGGAATTTATCTCCGTATTTTTGTTTTGTTATTCGACCTAATCAATTATATCATTTTATTCAAGATAATAACCCAATTTAGTTGTTCGGTTCGAAGTACTTTTATCCATCTGGTTGTACAGATCGTGTGTTTGTAATTTTCTTTTGGGGTTTCAGTTACTTGGATTCGTTGACACCGTCAACGATATTTTTTGTGTTTTGGAGTGAGGTCATCGATGCTGCCGCAGTTGTGAGTAATCCAGTTTCACCATCGATGCCAGAGTTAGCTGCTGTGAAATTAAGGGGTGCAATAGGTATGATTCTTTTTCTCACTGCATTGTTTCACCTTGTGATAATTTGGATAAGATAAGAACAATGGACTATGATTGTGATTTATATTTTTTGGGTCTTCATTATGATATAGATGATCAGGGTATTGATTATGATTTGAATGTTGTTTCCCTATTGACTAAGTTTGTTGTAGTGTTGGAAGCAGAGTAGTTTTATTAATAATTTGTGGGTTATAATTGTGCATGCAGCATGCATTTAATGTTATGGATTTTGAATTGAATATTGAACCTTGCACCCCGGATGTTCATGTTTTTTATTTAAATGAAGATATTGGCGTAGATGAAGGGATTTTGCATGTAAAAAACAACCCGGTGGAAGTTTTCCCTTGTTCCAACATATCTATAGCCAGGTTGTTTTTATTAGGTGGTTGGGGTGGTGTAGACATTGAAAGAGTACATTAGGACAAAGTTTGTGGAAGGCTTGGTCAATGGGTATGGAGATGAACTATTGAATGATGACGAGGAGGTTGTTATTGAAGAGTTAGAGGAAGGTGGGGATTTGGTATTCCGATTGAATGGACATCGAACTATTGGACCAGATGCTGAAAATAACAACAGTGGTGACAGGGATGGATGTGTTGATGTTGTGAAAAAACCTAGTTTGGGGATGGAATTCAATACAGGAGAAGATTTTGTAGCTCACATTTTTTGGGAATGCACATTCAAAGGAATTTCAAGCTCGGATTAGAAGTTATGAGCGTTATGATGATTACAAGCACTTAGGTGCTCCTAGTAGGGCTAATGGTGGTAGGATCAGTTGGTACGTTCATCATTATCAAATATGTATGAAATGTAAAAAAGGAGGGGATCTTTGTATATAGATCAGCATGGCTAATGCGCTCAATACAATCCTGCAAGTAGGTTATCAATTTGTAATAAACGCAAGGGTGAAAACCAACGACAATGGTACATGGAAAATTACATGGATTAAGGAAGAACAAAACCAGGTGTTTGATCCTAAGGATTCAGACCAGTTGCCAAGATATTGTGTTATTAGTATATCTGACCAGAGGCTCATAATGGATCTTAAAATTTTAGTGTATCTGTGCCATAAATCTTTAACACATTTACTAACAGATACACGGGGTATCAGGATGTTCCAATTACCGAGGCAAATATGCGTAACTTCATTTATTTCAAAGCCAGGGACCTTATGAAACAAGGAAATTTTGCTGCAATGGAAATACATTTCAAGAAAATAAGGGAAAAGTGTCCCTGTTCATCTATGAGTATAATGTTGACGGGGAGATGATGATGAAGAATGTATTTTGGGCAGATTCAAGGTGCAGGGAGGCGTACAAAGTGTTCGGAGATGTGGTTTCATTTGACACTACTATTGTCTCTACTCGATATCAGATGCCATTTTCCCATTCATAGGTGTAAATCATCACAGCCAATCAATTTTTTTGGTTTTCCACAACTAGGTAAGGAGGAAACCAATAATTTTGTTTTGTTATTCAACACATGGAAAAAGGGCATGGGCAAGGAAACTTCACGTATTCTCCTAGACTAGGATAAAGCAATCGGTACTAATTTATGTACTTATTTTATATTTCATGCTTTAAGGTAGTCCTAGCTAATGTCTCTAGTTTGGTTTAGCATTTGTTAAACACTTGATAATTTTAGTTTGTTGTCTTTCTTGTTCACTTAGGAAAGGCCATTGAAATAGCATTTCCCAATGCGAAGCACAGGTAGTGCCTGGGCACATAATGCACAATGCTGCCAAGAATTTGAGAAGTAAGTCTGATTGGAATTTGTTATGTGGCGAGATTTTATGATTCTTGCATGATTCATTCACCGAAGAGGAGTTTGAGGATAGGTGGAAGGAAATCAGATTGAAGTACAATGTTGAATCAAATTCATGGATGGTGGAAAAGTATACAAGGAGGAAAATGGGTCTCGGTTTATTTCAGGTTCAATATTTTGACGGGTATGTCATTGATACAGTGTAGTGAGGGGATGAACTATTTCTTCAAGGGGTTTGTGAACATAAACCCTAATCTCACCAACTTATTGGAGACGTATGGGCAGGCAGTGTGCAAGAGGATCAATGAAGAGGAAGATTCAACTTTCAAGAGTGTGAACTTGCGAGACAAGAAGCCATCCATTTGAAGTTGTGTTTGATAATTTTTACTAGGGTTAAATACGTGGATTTCCATGAAGAATTGATTTTAATTAGGGAAGAAAGCGGTGTGGTAGAGTAAAATGTTATTGTGAAGGATTTCCGAGAAGGATGGACGAAGAAAATGAACTTTTCTGTGACGCTTGATAAGAATTCCATGGAAATAAGGGTTATGTGGAAGAATTTTAAGTTCCGCGGTATATTATTCTGCTCACGCTCTTCGTTTATTTTTGGAGGATGAATTGAACGTGGTTCTAGAGAAGTACATATTTTGTAGGGGGCACAAAGATGTTCCCCAAAAGTATCCCGAGGAGAAATACCCTATGTCGACCTTGTTTGGTAAAAATCCAGTTAGTTTTGGAAGATACGAGGTGATGCACAGTAGTGTGATGGAATTTGTGTGATGTTGATAAATGATGGTATCTTGTACTAGAAAGGAATGGAGAAATTTTGCAAACTGAAGTGTGATTTGGAGGCCATGGTGGAGCTGGCTGAAGGGCTGAGGAAGGATTTCTTGATAGGAATTGGGAGAGTCTATACAAGGAAACCAACTATCGTTCAGGATATCGATTAAGGAGGAAGCCATACAGTGACTGAGGCAGATCAAGATTCTATGGGGAATCCAACTGTTAGGAGGGGACGTGGATGTGGCCAAATGTAAAGGAAGGCATCAATTTTATAGCGCAATTCAGTTGGGTTTGTCGTGCAGGTGGGCAGAGAGGTAACGGGAGGGGAACATAACTCTTAATATGATTCCAATGTCTTGCAATCTGCATCGGAGAATAGGTACAAACCAACTAGCTCTATTTTATTTTATTTCTAGCTTAAATATATTGGTTTATTTCAATTACAATGGACCTGAATTGTTTGATAATTACGTCTATTGCAGTTGTTTTTTGGCAAGTGGTTTGGTGGCATCGGTGAGGGGAATTGGATGACGAACGGTGGACCTGGAGCTCAACCGTCTACATCTAACATTACCCTTTGTGGTGGTTTTTGAAACTTTAATTGATCGTAAATAGTTTAATTGTTTGTTTGGATTGACGGAGAATAATGTTGTGGACCTATTCTGATGGAATGTCCATTCCGTATTTTTTGATATTTTTTGTTAGTCCATTGTGATGGGTTTGTTGTAGTAGTGGTTGTCATATAATTAGGCCTATGTTGTTGATATGTCTATACATGTTACTTAAATAACTTTTACTATTTGAAAGGCTTTGGGAAAACTTTTATTCCACTCTGTTGGGTAATTTGGTAGCCCTATTGAGGAATTATTTTACCCTCGATGGTAAATGCTGCAATCACGGTAGAATACGATAAAAGATATAAAACATGAATCCGATAATTATGTTCATTGTCAAATAAAAGTACCAAATGTTGGAAACTGGTTGGTAATTTTTTTGGTTGTTCATATTTGGAAATTTACAATGGAGTATAAAAAACCAGTATTACAAGCAACCTCTTTCTAATCCAATCGTATATAACAACTGAGATTACAAATACAGTTAGTAGTAACGGATGGAATGGTCCTGGGAAGTTAGACCGATTGGAACCTAATGACAAACTGATGACATGCGTAGCTGTTATGAATTAGTTCAGTAGAATAATCTTTTCATGTTCAATTTAAATGTTTCATGTGACGAAGTCCCCTTTTAGTCGCCTTACGTGGTTTATTTAGTACTACCAAACTAGCCATAACAAATATGAACTTGCGGATCGATTTCATTAACCTGCCTGTGATGTGAACGATCCTGGTCAATGAATTTCCGACGAATGTGCCTGTCCTATCATAGAAGAGGGCGATAATCACAATGGTACCCGAGAGGTGATAGGCCAAGGGTCAATTGGGATTACCCTAGTCATGTTGATGGTATGTATCTTAGATTTTATAAAACATAAGTTCGACAAGAAATATATCGATGATGGGGCTTACCGAAGAAATTTTGATAATTTTTCCCTATGGAACCAATAATGTTGTCAGAAATGAGTGACTTGTAGAATGTAACATTAATGAGGATATTAAATCAAGAAACGATAAGTCCTTACACAGTGGGGAATAAAATGAATGGGATTATAAAACATAAACTGTTTACCAAACTCACACTGGATGGTGATGGTAAAATGATCGAGTCTTTGGTAATGGTTATGACCGGTGGTCAGCGGAAAATGAAATCAGAAACGTATGCATTGCAACGGCGATCAACTTTCCGGCAAAGAGCTTCACCACCATGTAAGGCTGCAAATTGTTGATTCGCTACAGAATATTTGTGTCTTTGCGTTTGTGCCGTATTCCGTAGATCGAACGACAGATCGTTCACGACATGAGGTGGATAATATGGTGGAGGGATTTTAGTCGATGGCATTGGGGTGTGATTTGAGATCTGGGTTGGAGATGAATGTGTTTAAGGGTCAGGTGGCGGAGGTAGTGGCCGGTGGTGGATTGTGGAGATGGTAGGGTTTGGGTGTGAGGAAGAAAGGGTTGGGTCATTGCCGGGGCATAGTAATGTGACCATTATATGAAAAATTCAAGGGCTCAGATGAATACTTGTTAAGTGAAGAGGGGCTCAGATTTATTCACATTCAGATGTAGAACACATTGTTACTTGTTTCAACTCTTAATATATTGATAGGTCACCGATCACGAGACATTCTCTTAAATTAAATTATACACTGATTATACTTTTTTTTGTTTCAATTGAATATAAATGTGGAAATTTTGTACTATGGAGAATTTTATTGATTGTAGAGACTTTATCCACTATTTCATGCAACAGATTATCCATCTTTATTTATCTCATTTGGAGAGCTAGCTGGAGTTTATGCAAAAAATATAGAGACTGCGATTCATTTGGAAGAATTTTTTTAAGGAACTCTTAGACTTGCTCTCTTTATTTAAACTAGAGTCTTTTGTTTGGAAGACTCGTACCTATTGACTGATTATTTCTTTGCGATAAAGAAATTTTGTAGTTTATTTATTTTGTAGTATTTATAGATGGGAAGACATGTCCTTCATTCAGTGAAACTGAACTTAGAATATTACTTGCACTGTATAAATGTATGAAGCCAAAAAAAGTACCATCTGATTGATGATTTGTCCGCGGTGAAGACATTCAGTAGCTAGCCTTGCAAGGTGGTCCTTGCTGATTCATACGGGATTTCGCGTGCCCATTGATTTATGAAAAAATGAGGTTTAATTATAATAGAAAGAGTTAAAAAGTTTTGTTTGCAATATTAAAAATTTACTATGCAACGTGTAGTAATTATAAAGTTTATAAATCGATTCATGTAACCCGAAAGTTTTATTTTCATTTTTTCTAATTTACATATTAAAACTTGGTATTTCCATGAATTATGAAAATACCGTCTTTTAAGAGACGGACTCTGTAGTAGTTATTTTTTTACTCAGAATTTATAAATAGGAAGACATGTCCATTACATGCATGTAAAGTGAACTTAGTTTATTACTAGCACTTTTTAAATGTATGAAGCCAAAACGAGTACCGTTTGCATGATGATTTGCTAGTGGTACATCTATTAAGTGGTTCAGTAATTTAATTAGTATTTAAAAATAGGAAGACGTGTCCATTGTTCAGTGAAAGTGAACTTCGTATATTAGGTGGATCGCTATATCACGACTTGTATTTTACTTAATCACGCCCTATATTTTGTACTAAAGAAATTTCTTATGTATTTTGGATATATTTAAAGAAATATTGAGATTGAATATTTATTAATAAAATTATACTAATATTAATTAATCAGAATTAAAAATTAATGTTAGCTCAACTAGCCAGAAATGGTTAACCGCCAGCGGGTGTTCGGTGGACGGAGGTGGTAGGCTGCCGGCCACAGTGATTTTCGCCAGAGGTAAATTTTTGGCGGAATTTGACTTTCTTCGCCACCGGCGTCTTTCCTCCCTTCATTCTCCAGTGCCCCTTCTCCTACCCCCGCCCCCGGTCTCCTCTTTTCCATCCGTTCTCCGCCGCCCGTTCTTCTCCCCCGCCACTGTCTTCTCTCCTCCCTCCCATCTGTGTCGCAAAATAAAAATAAATTTTAATCTTACCAAAAAATAATATTTTATAAATGTGTAGGTGATTGTTGTCATTTTTAAGAAACGCCTACACATTAATTAATTCGGTAGAACATTTATAAGGTATCCATATGATACTCATGGTGTAATTGTTTTAAAAAAGAATTTGAAAAGAATTATGAGGAAAAGAAATTTGGTGGGAAATTAGGAGAAGATGAGAAACTTGATTTTATTATTTGTGGGTATATGCATGAAAATAAGGAAGTAAACTAGGTTTCAATGTGACTTATTTTTCGGTTGTATTCTGAGTTGGAAATTCTAAGAAACACTTACAACGTTCGTGTTCGAGTTTTTTTGACAAAATTAATAAAACAAAGGCAAGTCGTGGGGCAGATATTTTTTCCTTGACCTAGTAAAATATGTACATTTGCATTAGTTAAATTGTTTTAGTTGTTTTTTTATGATTTTTTACGTAGTATGAAATGAAAAGAAATTTTGGTATATAAGGAATTTTGGTAAAACTAAAATTTGGTATATATATTACTATATACAAAATATTTGCGGACTTGTGGGTAGGATAATATGACATATAACATATGATTCGAGTAATGATGATATAACAAAATTTAGTGTGGTTATACTAATTTTCATGAAACTGTTGGTACAAATAAAATATTATCCGTTTATGTTAGTCATAAAAATGTATAGGTATTTGTTATTATATATTAAATTATGTATTGACCAATGGTTATAAATGTGGTTGTAGATTTAATTGCAAGTAGTTAGAATTATGTTAATTTAAATACGCGGAGGTGGATGTCATGTATTTTCAAAGAAAAGTTAGGTGGTTTTGTATGATTAGTTGTTAGAATGAAGTGTGGCAAAATTATGTTTGTCATTATTTATTTGCGTGCACGGAAATAATTACTTGACACATAATGTTTTTTTAGGATGGCGACAACTCATTTAGAGTGATTCCAGGTGAGAATGGTTACGCAAAATTCGTGACAGCAGATGTGTTTTCGAGTCACATCGAAGCTTATTCGTACCTGCAACAAACTGCCCTTCGTGTTGGATTTGAACTTGTCATATTATCGTACAAAGGCCCCTAAGGATATATTGTATTTTCAATCGGGTCGGAATGAGAAGGCCTTTGATATGAGCAATTCGGATGTTTTCCAAAGAAGTAACACTTCGACAAGATCTTGTTATTGCCCTTTCATTATTGTTATGCGAGAAAGTAAAACAGGGGAGGGTTGGAACATTCAACCATTCAAGGATTCTCGGCGAGGGACACAACCACCAATTTTCTGTATATTCTAAGGGGAATAGACAGAGTAGCGGGCTCCATTTTGAAGTGAAACAAATGATAAGAGAATTGACAGATGCCGAGACAGCTCCAAGG
>JAULKJ010129170.1:0-15058 GCA_032355405.1 Rubia balearica | reverse complement strand
GCCATCTAACACGGGTGTTGGTGTGTGATTGATGAAGCAGGCAGCTGTAAGCATGCATTCTCCCCAAAATTCAATAGGCAAATGAGCTGGAAACGAAAAGCACGTGCAACATTTAAAATGTGTTCATGCTTGCGTTCAACTCGCCCATATTTCTGAGGTGTGTAGACTATGGACGTCTCAAAAAATGTCATTCTCTGCAAAAAAAAAAGATCTTGGAGGAAAGAATTCGGTTCCATTGTTTGCTCGAACTCATTGAACAGAACGGCGGAACTCTTTTTGAACAAGTGCAAAGAACTCATTTATCTTCAACGGTACCTGAGACTTAGAAACTAGTAAATAAATCCGAACAGATCGAGAATAATCATCAACTATAGTTGAAAATAAGAATGCTCCACTAGAAGAAGGTGAACTATAAGGCCCCCAAACATCATAATGTATAAGTTCAAATAAATGACTAGCTTTAAAAGAAATAATAGGGTAACTATGTCTAGTCTGTTTTGCTCTATGACAGATAGAGCATGGAAGAATTTTATTAATATCACTAGTATTTAAAGATATAGCTGAGATAGAAGACAACACCTAAGAAGATGGATTCCCAAAACACTGATGCAATAAAACAGACGTAGACTCTGATACAGAAACGGACAAGGACGACAGCTGTGTAGGTTGTTGAACTCCCTATCCACGCAACTAATAAACCCCTTCACATCGTTCACCCATGCCAATCACCGTTCTTATGCTGATATCCTGTAATATACACAATTTTCCGGAAAGAAAAATTAGACATTGTAAAGTAGTAGTTAACTTGGCAAACGATAACAAATTGCATCATAATACCAGAATAAATAAAACATGGTCAACGACGATATCTCCAAACCGAAGTTTTCCATGTCCAACAGCAGTAGAAATAGATACATCAAGTAGAATAACATCAACATTAGCAGCATGCTCAACACCATATAGGAGACTCTTGTCGTCGGTTATATGGTAGGAAGCACCGGTATCAAGAATCCAAGATAAAGTAGTCTTACCTAACATATTGTCGGAAGAATTAAACTTAGATAACATGTTTAAAACCGTACTCCATTGCTCCTTGGACAGTGCCGAGCCGAAGGCTGACCGATCAGAATCAATGAAAACGGTAGCGGTGGCGCCCTCTGGTGGAGTGGTGCCAGCAGTCGCAGGTTGGACAGCTCCGGTGAACGGTGCACCAGATGGGGTGCGTGTCTTGGGATTGGAAACAGCCTTCGAACCGGATGCAGGGGGTCGATTCTCAGTGAAACAATCTACTTATCCAATAATGCGGAAGCAGGTAGTAACATCATAACCCTTACGGCAACAATGAGTGCAAGGAAGGTTCCAACGATCAACGACGGTGGTGGGGGTGCTTCCCGGGGCAGCGGCAGCGGCTGTCATCAGACGGAGGAATTTGTCTGACGACGAGCAGCAAAAGCCATAGTGTCTGCTGAGGTAACAGAGTTGCGAGCTGAGATAACAGTCTTCTGATGCTCCTCTTGAGCAACAAGCGAGTAGACCTTGTCGAGTGAAGGCAAGGGATCATGTGCAAGAATTTAAGAGCGAAGAGTGGCATAGCCATCATCCAAACCAATCATAAATTGATAAACCATTTCCCTCTCACGTTCAACCTGAACAATAGCTGCATTAGGACAAGAAACACAAGTACTCGGATGTATGAAAGCAAGCAAGTCATTCCATAGCTTGTTGGAACGACCAAAGTAGACGTTATCAGCTTGACCATTCTGACGACAGTTTTAAATTTCTGCACAAATCTGACACATACATGGGTCATTCCCAACTGAAAAACGCGGATGGAGATCATCCCATAGCTCTTTAACTGAATCATAACAACAACAAAATGAACAGATGGATCGAGTGTCTCAACGATTCAACCAATAAGCATAGAGTTCAAAATACTCCAAAATCATTAGCAAAAGGTTCAGCAGACAAAGGCTTGGTAATCGACCCATCAAGAAAACCAAGTTTACGTCTAGAATTAAATGTATTGCGAATAGCAGTACTCCAATCATTGTAATTATAACCCTTCAAAATCTCTGAAGTAATAAGAAAACCTGTGTGATCTGACGGATGAACATAGTACGGATGCGATGGTGGCAAAGCAAAGGAATCCCCTGTGCAACGCCGGAGATCGGGAGAGGTCGAACTCTCAACACCGAGGAGTAGCTATCGACAGGCTCAACGAAGGATGGAAGCATCGTCATTGGGCGGCTATGGATCCACCACGACTGGCAAAAAATCGTCGGTGACTATGACGGAGGTAGTAGGGGTGATGAGCTGCTCAATCTTGGCATCAAAGGTTTCAATCAGGACATCATTCAGCGACTCCATTGGACGGAAGCGGCGGTGCATGATCTAAAGACGCAGTGACGCGTGTGGTTGGTAGGAGCTTGACGCAGCAGCGTGCGGTGATGGCGTGTGTGGATCAAACTATGGTGGCGGTGACACTGGCTTCTCGGCGGCAGCAGCAGTTGTAATCACGAGGCAACGGTTGAAGAAGATAGGGCGGCGGCAAAATTTTATATGAATTTTTTTTTCAAGGTTCTCAGGATTTTGACTCTGCTACCATGTACAATATGAATTTGTAATTTTTCTAATAACACGAGAAGACTGTATATAGGCAGTAAATATATAATCGCAAATGGAAAAAAAATTCTAACTAAGGCTTAAAAGATATATAAGAATATTCACAAAATATCTCCTACAAATACTTCAATACTGATTTGGAAAGAAAATGTGAAATTGACCCTAAACTAATTTTCTATTTTTTCGAAAAAATTTACCCCTGATCTAAAAGATCACAGTTCAGCAACTCCTCAAACTCTAGTTCTTTCTACGCAAGGCTCCATTCACATTCAGCTTTCTACATAAAACTCCTAGTCCTTTGTCTATTAATAAAACACAAGATCAACATCCTTGTTTTAGAATCAGGGAAAATTGAAAACTCTGAAAACTGATAATATAATCCAAAATTTGATTACGAAACTCACGTTACTATCTAGTTAGATGTCAAAATATGAAAAGAAGATGAGAAAATTCCAGACTGAACTTTTTTTGCACAGTGACTAAATCTATAGTGGATCCAAGAGCTCTTATATAAAGCTTCAGCCCTCAACTATGCCCATCATCAATGGTCGGCTAAGTTGCACGGGTACGATTCTAGGTATGGATATGGAAATCGATAAATTGAAAATTAGGGGGTACGGGTACGAAATAGATACGATTATAAATAAAAATTAAAAATATACTATATAGTAATATTATTATTAATAATTAATCATTTCTGAATAAAAGATAATATGATTTTATATTATAAACAATTTAAAGTAAATGAAAACATCCAAATGTTATTTAAACTTAATATTTATCATAATAATTAGCAAATAAACTATGTAATAAGATTATAATTCGATGTCTTAAACAATAAGACTAAAATAAGCAAACACCAAATAAAATTCACCATTCAAGTCAATGAAAAGCATAACAATGAGCATGAAAGGTGAATGAAAAACATCAATCTTCAACAATAAATTCTTTCTCCAAGTCCCGCGAACAAAGGATTTTTCTCTATTTTCAACTTTTCCTTTTTTTCTTATTTATAATTTTAATTTTAATTTTTTTATTCAGAATTAGTGGGGTACAATGTAACCCAAACCGTACCCTCCATCTTGATCGTACCCGTACTCGGTCAAAGTACCCAAAAAGTCAAACTGTACCGGGGACGTCCCCAAACCAAATTCGCACCGAATCCGTACCCGGTACGGATACAATGATCCATTTACCGTATTCGGGTATCAGAGATGATCGACATCCTAACTTCAGTCATAGCCTCCTCATCCACCGCTTCAACCACCCCAACCCCCCACCCAACAATGTGAGGAATCTTTTTGGAGTGGTAATAATTCACGGGATTGGCACAGTGAGTCTAGCCTCTATGAGTACCTACAAAAAAATTCCCAGTTCAGTTCCTGTGGAGAAAGATCTGACACCTAAGTTAGGGTTGCTTTTCTCCTGAGTATTTTCTTAGTAGAAACTGACTTGCCCAATTTCCCGTCCTTTCTTTTTATTTATAGAGCTTAGGCCATGTGATTGTGGTTCACATATTGTGCTCATCCCTCCTAGATCGTGACCTAACATGAGGTGATTGTGGTGAGTAATGTTTTTCTGCTATTTCTGGGTTTGATTACCTTTGGGCGAACCATCATGCGTGTTCACCGAACTGGTCCATTCCTATAGAGTGGTTATTCCAATGCTATCACCGACTAGGTGAGTTGTGTATATACAATAAACCCCCTCATCCACGGAGTCATGGTTAGCAAAGAGAGTGGCAGCCAAGATTATAAAAATAATAGGGTATTTTCCGTAACAAAGTTTGGTGAGCATTAGAATTTCATCACTTTAACTTTGATAGGGTAGGATCGTGGGTGTGAAGCTGAAAAATGATTTTGTGGGTAAGAATGTATAAATTTGTAAAATGTATAAATGAATGAAAGTTATATGGTTATATATTAGTAATCCTTTAATTTCGGGGAGTGGTTAGTAGTGGCTCAAAAACAAGGGAGAGTTTGAATTGTAAATTAAACAACATTCAGAGTAATCATTATTAATCATGGATTTCAAAATTGGAAATTTGACATCTCTAAATTTGAACTGATACATTATTTTATTTCTCGAGAAAGTGCACTTGAAAAATGTTTTTTTGTTTGTGATCCTTTGTATTCATATAAAAGGGTTTTTGTGTTTTTTAGCTTACTGTGTATCTGTTACACTCTTTGGTTTTCTCGGAGATCAGTTAGTTTCTCAAGAGATGTGAAGTGTTGTGGAAGGTAAATTATATGTATTTAGCATTTATCTTTTGAAATCATGGTAGCTGAGCAACACGAGTCATCGTTTGTAGCTACTATTCATAATTCATTGGTACTGGGGCTGGTTATAGTAATGTTCAGGTTGATGATGAGGCGATTTCCTGGGGGGTATTATTGTAGAGGGGGAGTAGTCAAGAAGGTAGTGATGGCAATAATGTTCTAAGTATTAATGATATAGTTGCTTTCAGATAACATCATTCTGTTTTGGATGATTGTGAGGTTAGAATACTCAATGCTGGTGAGAAGATAAAGGTTCTTCCAAATGAATTTTATAGTGTGTATGAGCATTATATGATGTATGGTATGACCTTGCCTTCCCCGAATTATATTGTGGGAATGTTGGAGGTTTATGGGGTTTCTCTTTTCCGGCTTTATCCTTGGGGCTTGGCCATACTTGTTGGTTTTAGGGACGTATGCCATAAGGCTGGGAAGGATTTACGCGTAGAGTTGTTTTATTCGTGTTATCAGCTACTTAGAGTGAAGGTCACTGACTCTTGGGTCACTTTCTACACTATTATGTCAGGGGCTCAGGTTGTGCAAGGCTTTCCTAGTAATTGTAGTGTGTGGAAGGATAAGTTCTTGTTTATTAAGTGTGCATGAAGTGGCCTAATGCCCTCATGGAATTATAAGGTGCTTATAGATAGGGAAACACAGTGGAAGATGGAATATAGATCTGCGAGAGAGTTGGATTCCTATCCGTTAAGGATAGGAAGTTCTAGAGGTAAGAGAGTTTATCACTTTTCCCTTATCTACGTTACAACTGATATATGTGAATTGTACTCATCTTGTATCAAAAGTTGTGTTACGCAGGTATGACACTGTCCAACTAGCATATCCGTGAAAGGTCCTGCAAACAAAGATGTTGGGTTATCCCGTGGTCAATATGAATATGGTTGTGGTAGCTTTGAAGTTGAAGGTGAAAGAAAAAGAGGGGACCTCTAACAAAGAGATAGTGGAAAGTCGACAGCTAGGCTGCACTAAGTTGAGAAATCAGGTGATAGGAGCAGCAAGAGTAAGACTGGTGGAATAGAGCCCTGTAATACTAGATACTTCAAAGAACTAAAGTTAACAACTTTTTCTGTCGTGATGACGAAGGGTTCTTTGTCCGTTGACACAGCTAACTCCCGCATGAGTTGGAAATTGATGTCCAAAGGTTTGTTGATCTACTAGGGTCGGCTCAGGAGGTATGTACATTTGGTTTGTAAGCGGTAGGTTTTAAGGCATCCATTGTTGTGGGATAAGGTTATTGTTCTACCTGAGCGGTGTAGCTAGGGATGTAGTTTTGACAAAGTGTATGGGCTAGCGAGGATCTTGAGATAAAATTGGGAAAGAGTCAAATGTAATTTTTTTTGTTACACATTTGATACCAACTTTATCATGTTTTGTTGATGGTTAGCTAAAATGTTAGACGTTTTACCAAATGGGGGTTAGAATCACCTTGTTTGGTTATTCACCCTAATTTCCCTATTTTGTGAGCATTTAGTGTCTAGTGTTTTCTACCTCTATATGATTTGATCAATTTCTAGATGTTTTTTGAATACTTATTGAAAATCATCATTAGAGAAAGCCATTCGCAAGAATGGTATTAGATTGAAGGCCACCTATCGATGTGGTATAATGTTTCTTTGCTAGAAGAGAATAAGAGAATAAAGGATCTAGGTTTAAATCAAGAAAGGGCAACAAAGGGAAACGACAGAGACTATGCCATCCAAGCCCTATGGAATAGATCGTTTAAATCTACACATTCTGTGCCTAACACTTGGGCACGGTATATGATGTGTAGCACGGCCTGTGTAACTCTAGTTGACTAGAGATTAAGAAAGTTTCTCTCCCCTCCCACCTATAAAAGCATACTTTTATCCATGGGAATATGAGGTGGACTTCTAGGTTTTCACTACTTTTTTATTCTTTCTTTATCTATTTCATCATGTTTAGCTTCTTAAATCTATTTCTTGTCATGGGCTATTATAGATTTGGAGATTCACACTTGAGAGAATTTGCTAAACATGTTTAGTAAACAATTTGTGAGATTCCAAGATCCCTCCTACCTGTGCTTTGATTATCATTGTTACTTGTACTTTGATGCCATTATTATGCATGATTAAGATTAGAGCTTAAGACTAATTGCGACTATAATGCATGATTATGCGTGATTATAATTGTTACTTGTACTTTGATGCCATGATTATGCATGATTAAGATTAGGGCTTAAGACTAGTTGTGATTATACCATGATTTAGAGCTAGGCTCGGGAATAAACTCTAAACGATTTTGTCTTTTTGTTGGTTTGGTCAATGATCAATGTGAAGGTCGTGTCTAGGAGTGAAAACTATGCATAGTTGTTGGTTATCAAGTTGGATTAGGCTTGAATGCATAATAGGGTTGGTTTATTGATGATATGTGAGTTATCGGTGGTTGGGTCATTAATCTTATTATCATGTTGATGTCATACGATAATCCCAACGTACGGTCATATTCGAAGTTTGTGGAAAAATAGGTTGGTTAAAATCTTAGGGGGTAATAATGAGGTATTGATACTCTAGGTTGTAAATGATACGCTTCAAAGTGGGTATTCACGTTGGGTCCTTGGGAGCCATGTTGCTCCTAAGTTTATTTCACTGTTCATTTCTACACGTTTATTGACCCTTGGAATAAAGGTTATAAGGTGACCACATGTGCACATCTTTTAACTAAATTAGGAGGAGGTGAGAGATGATGAGGGGGAAGAACAACTGATTGACAGTCTATGGGAGTTCCCAGGAATGAAGCTCTCCACATCGTGGGATCGAAGCATAGATTAGGACATACTTGTACTATGTGAATAAAGAATCAAGGATCAAATTCTAGTACTAAAAATGTGAAGGAAATGCCCCAAGGCTCTCTATTATCGTACTATAATGTTAGTTAGAATTGCATGGTAGTTTACTTTTCAGTTCTATAATTGTAGTTTTTAATTAATCACTCAAACACCCCCCACCCGTTTTGTGATGAGCATACACTTGGTGAAACTTTTGTGTGTTGCTACGTGAAGCTATCATTTAAATTCCCCCTTTTTCCATATGGACGACCTCGACTTATCACTGTCAACTTTTTGGTATTCAATAGTAATAGGGAAGAAACTATAAATATTATCTTTTATTTGTAGGTTAGTTCTCATGATGCTAATGTGATAATCAAATTTTGACATCGTTTCCGAGGAATTAGGCATCATTTATTTACAAGCTAGTGTATTTATTTTTTTAGTCTAGTTTTTGTTTGTTTTAGATGAGTTGTTATATTGGTTGGTTGTTATTGCTCTTACTTTTTGGTGTTTATTGTTTGTTGACAGTTTTTATTACTGATCTGCACCCGTAGGTTCGTTAACAAACCAACCTTTTCGGAGGTCAATTAACCCACATGATACTTCACAAAGATAGAAATTTGTGTATTGCTCCCGTATACCAACTACTAAGATTAGCTAGTGGCAAGTCCGGGGTCGTCCACAGAGATGTTATAATTCAAAGGATAACTATACAAGATTCACAATCGAGCATCTCTCTGATTGTGTGTCAGGAATAGCTAGTGTCGCAAACATATGTTGGGGGGTTATCTAAAAACTACTAAGTATGCAAAACAAGAGAACAAACTATATTAAGCTATACTTGAGAATATTTGTGTAACACGACTGGTAGATGACTTTGATCCTAGATTCTATAGCATATAAGACATATAAAGCTATCTCAATGTCTATGTCACATAGTGTGGTTAATAGTTGACACTTCCCAATGTATGTCACACAAAGGTATTTAAGTCAATTTTCATCCTATCAACACCACCTCCGTAATTAGAGAGAGTGCGTCGGCGATCAAAGGAATCCGGACTGCGCACCTCTCTCCCCATAAAGGAATTACATCCTGGGTACTCCTCTATAAATGCTTCTCCCTAAGCCTATAGAGGCAAAGAGATCGTCGTCTCATGATGACTCTAGGGTTGAAATGACAATGGTCGCTATACTATAACCCTACTTGCTACAAACTATCATACCTTGTTTATTGTAGCACATTATATTCAGTAAAAGTAAGGCATATACTCGTATGGCATACACTCACATACTCGAGAACTCACGAACCCGCATATCCTAACCGGACACTCCCTAGAGGCAAACAAGCCTAACACAACACATGGAACATATGACTATGGTTTATCATAGGATATATAACATGTATTTCACAAGAATGTAAAGATCAAATCAAACCTGATATTCATATATATAAAAAGATAGGGAGACCTAAAATCTCACAAAATCACTACTTAGTCATGAATACAAATTTAATCCCCAATTAATTACACTACTCCATGGACATTGAACCCAATTTAATCATTGGATCCAATGTCGTAGGAATCAAACTAGGAAATAATAAAGGAAGAGAGAAGGGTTAGTCCCTTTTTCTATCTTCCTACTCTTAGAACTAGAAAAATAAAACTAAAATAATGAAGGCTTTTCTAAACCCTAGTAGACTAGTTCTATTTAAATAGTAGGTGGAAAATGAGCCTTAGTGAGGCCCAAAACAAGGGAAAACCCTATCATCCACGTCGGAAAGGTCCGTGAAATAGCATGCGGCCCATGTGCTATCGCACGGGCCACCGACTGGAAGCGTTTCTTCAGCCAACTGAGCATGCGGCTCGTGCAATTTCTTGCAGGCCGCCATCTGGAAGAGTGTTTTGGTCAACTGACCAGTGTGAACCATGTAGTTCCTTTCAAACCGTGGACTGGAGTTGAGTTCTTCGTCTATAGGTGGCACAGCCGTACATTTTGCCACGGGGCACAAATCGGATCTTCAGGTTAAGGGGCTTGGGCCGTGCAAAAGGACACAACATGCGCCAGTACTTAGCTGCATGTCCATTTTGGTTAGAATGATCGTGCAGTAGGGCACGGGTCGTGACAGTCCTCTAAGTCTTCTAGACTTTAACTCATTCTCTTAGGCTTATTCAATCTACTACCATGATTAAGGGCGTGGCCTTTGGTGTACTACCATCCTTGAAAACGACCTTATGTATCTTCTACCATTCTTGCAAATGGCCTTCACTAAGTACACTCTGAAGTACTTACGAGCGATCTAAATTGAAGCTCGCAAAATAGGATCTAGATGCTCGTAAGGACATAGAATCCATTAGGTCTAAATAATCTACAAAACGAGGGATTTAGACAAGAAAACCAACAAAAGCTATCCAAACCCCCTATGATGTAAACTCGCGTAAACCTAGCAATCAACATACAAAAAATACTAACAAATGTGCTAAATGATTAGGAAACACATGCGTCTAGGTGCACATCGATTCCCCCACACTTAAAACTTTAATTTTCCTTGAGTAAACAACAACAAGCAAAAATCAAAACAAAAAATAGTTTGCAAATAATTCCCCCAAAACATTCAGCATTTATTCCTAGACTACCCTAGTTCCCCCAAAACATAAGAATCTCTCAACTCTCACATCTTAAATAAACTAAGATAATCTATCCAACCAACATACCAAATCAAAGGTGAATTTCACAAAAATGAGTGTGTGAGGTTAAGTTACTGTACCAAAAGAACTACCAAAGGACAATCAAATAGAAACATAGGAATTTTTTTTATTTCTCTCGTTTTACCTAGGAGCCTTTTCGGGTGTTCATCCTAACATACCACAATTTTTTTCCTTTTCAAGCTCACTTCTCACCTTTTTCCACACCATTTGTCCTCTCACTTTCGCATAGGTTTTTCAACCTATCTGGGCCTTTCTCATTGTTTCCTAAGTTGCCCTTTCGAGTTTTCAACTTAGTCGGGTATATATATATATATATATTCAATTTTCAAAAAAAAATTTGTGTTGCACAAAAGGCCCCAAAGGTGGGCTTCATAGTACAATGAGAATGAAGAAATAAAACTAACAAATAGAAAGGAATTGTGCTAGAACTCCTAAGTGCCTAACTACTCTTTCCCCCCACACTTAAACCTTGCATTGTCCTCAATGCAACATATAAAGTAAAGAATCACAAGTGGAATATGGAAAGTATTAATCACTTACTCTTGGAACCTCGAAGTGTCTGCTCTCATGCGTCTCGTCTCGCGTCTTCTTCTCCTCTCTTCTTACCTTAACTCCTGTCTCTAATAGGGAACAAGGTCACGAAAGCCTTCAAGATTTAAGGCATGCATCCACTCGATCAACTGCTCCATGGCCTTCTCTTGCACATCTGCTCTCCCATCAACAATGGAATACTCCTCCTTCACTTCTCGCTTGATGGATTCTAGTCTAGCTTCCCAAGCTCTCATGGTTCCATTCATAGAGTCTAGCTTAGCCCTGAATTTCTCCATTTGAAAATTTCTACCTACCGCGTGACCAACTTCTTGAACTATTTTGGTTAAAATTATGATTTGTTCCCCAAATGTGCAAAATTGGTCAAAGAAATCCACCGGTAGGTTGGTTCGGGTAGGTAGCACTCTGGGTGGGTTCTCATCTTCTTCTTCCTCGATGTCCACATCAGGGGCCGATAAGGTGTTTTAGAAATCCTTCTCAAACCTCAGATTGGGAGCTATGAAGATATCCTCCAATACGGTGTTTGATCAATTGTAGTGCACTCGGGTTGTGAAAGTACCATGAAGTTGTAAACTATGGTACCACCTATAGCTAAAGAAAATGATCCTCCGTCGTGGTGGTGGTGATGATTGAAGCTCTTTCCAACTTGTCCATTGTATACTTCATCCCCGAACGACCCAAATTTACTTAAGTAAAGCGAGAGGGTGTCGTATGTCCCCAGTATTGAGCCAAAAGCCCGATCATTCCTCCCACTGGTATCTTGTTGGCTCTTTTCTTTCCTGTGCTTATGCATTCTTCCACAAATATTATCATCAAGTTGGGATAGAAGATCTCTTTAGGAGTCATCGCCCAAAGGATTTGCACATCTAGGTTGGGGCATTGAGAAATTTCACAGTGGCAAATGACTCCTGTGGATAGGAGTCGGTGCTCGTACCGCAAATCCGGGAAGATTATTGCAGTACTTTTTCCCAACTGGTTCCTATCCACACCCGTCAAATTCTTCCAAAAACTACTCAAAGAGAAAGGGAGTTTTTGTTGGTGTGTTTTTGTGACTTCCTTCCCGTACTTTAACCCAAATGCTGGAGAGACTTCCACATGGGTCATTGATCCTCCTTATCGTCCAAGTTGAATGTGATGGTTCTTCTTCCACCACTATCCGATGTTTTCTTCAAGGTTGCCATTAACTCTAAGGTCCACCTATGACTTAGAGTGCTTCTGGCGGAAGCCTTCTAGGCCTATCCGACCTAGCAAGTAAGTGGCGGGTTTGAGTAGGACTGCCACCAAAGTCTCCTTGCATGAGAACTTGGTCTCCAAGATTTTCCTCCTTGGGCTATTGAGATACTTCCAATTCCGAGCCGCAATCCCAGTAATGTCAGCCAATCCTATGAAGTCTTCAACGATAATGACAGGGAGATACAAGAGAATTTGGCTCTTGTATACTAATTTTAGCCGAGCCCTTCCCTTTGTCGCATCGGGAAGTTGTTCCTTCCTCCGGTATACTTCTTTTTCACTACAAGATACAACATCTATTACCTTAGTTCTACAAGCCTTTTTACCTCAGATCTTAGTCCCAAAAAAATTGAGGTAAATATTGTTGTAGCAAAAACTATATATTTTTTACCTTGGTTTATAACTGAGGCAAGAAAGTACTTGTTACCTCAATTTTGGACCGACGTTGGCAGGTTTTGTGATGGACGTCAGTTCTAAGAAGAAGGCTAAGTATTAGATTTTGTAACTGCAGCATCGTTGAGAATGACATTGGCGTGCATAAGAAGCAACGATAATGATAGCAAGAATGCAAACAAGGGGACTGCACTTTTTGCGAGATAGCCAATACCAACGTTGTAGATAAATGACAGGGATGTCGCGGATAATAGTTTGTGACATCGCATGATCTAGGGCATCATCGTCGTGTGCCTCTTTGAGTGGAAGGCTATTAAATACGATGTTGATTGTTATGACCAACGTCGCAAAAAAATGCCACCGGTTTATGCAACGTCGGTAAGATTTTGCCGCTTCACCGGTTTCTGCAACGTCGTGGATTAGTCTTGGAGATATCATTTATCATAAAATATTATAGGATTTATCATTTTATTACATAAAAAAGTGTTCATCGGTAGCCGTTTCATGTTACTTAATGCCCCACAACTCGTGAAATGTTTAAACATCATGCAACAATCAATTGTTGTGCAATTAATGTCGAAAAGATTGAGAATGCAATAAATTAACAAAACTAGAACATATATTACAAATACATGTTAAACATATTAAAATACACGAGGTTAATATGAAATCAAAACAATAATTGTATTGAACCTACATTGTGTATGTTGCACGTTGAAAGTCCATCGATAACTCTCTTTGTCCTTTTATAATGAATACACACAAAATAAAATTTATGTTAGAATTGGGTAGTCCTTAAGTGATGTACACACAATATAGTCATACGCAGACAAAATTAATCTCAACATGGGAAACATACCTGGTCTACTTTAAAGCGACGTCGCATGAGTAAAGATCGAAGTTACAAAGTCCGATACACAAGAAACAAAAATTATGTTAGAATTAGGTAGTCCCTAAGAGATGTTCAACCAATATAGTCATACCCAAATGACATTAATCTCAACATGGAAAAAGTACATGGTCTACTATAAACCGACGTCGCATGCAGTACAGATCGAAGTGGCAAAGTCTGACTGAAGAGTGACGTCAGAAATTTACATATATGTCAATCATTTCATATCATTTGTGGCATTGGTCATTGTCCGGTCCCATATCGTATGGGATGCTTATCAGTGACCAACGTCGAACATTCAACCTGTGTTCATACGAAAATGAGATTATTGTTCACAATCAGCCCTAATCTAATCCTTTGTTATCACACATTATAAACATTGTATTATCTTGAAAACACGAACAATATACACTATGTAACATGTTAGACAATTACCATACTGAATGAAAATATTCAATCATTGATCAATGAGAACAAAAAAATATATAGATGGTATATGGTAATAAAGATGGGAAATGAACATAGAATGGATGTAAAACTACCTCACTTAATTTGAACCCGAGGGTGTTACATCCTAAGATGCTTGTTAATGTTTTAGAAAAGTAAATTGATTGAGTTCTTTAATGGTTGTATTGGTGTGAATGGAAAGGATGTTGTAGAGTTGGATTTGGAGGTAGAGTGTTGGTGATGGGAAATGTGTATTGTCGTTGAATGATATTGACATGAAAAATGGATGGGGGAAATTTTTTGTTCAAATTTTTGGCTCAATTTTTAGCTCCCGCAGGAAAATTCAATTCAAACAACGTGACAAAGGGGTCAATTTTGGATTCGTTTTGTACAACACATTTGCGACGTCGCATATAAAGGTTACAGTTTAGTTTTTGAAAAGTGTAGTAAAATACTACGTCGCATATAAAGGTTATAGTTTAGTTTTTGGAAAGTGTAGTAAAATACTCCCTGCAAATATAGCAGCCCCTATCCGTCCATGACCAAATCGGAACATTATGGTCGTAACTTGGTAAATCAGATAAGTGTATTTCCAGTTTTGCATTTCAAGTTCTCACACTTTGTTGAAAGGAGCTATTTGCAAAATTATAAAAGTAAACCAAAAGTCCCGAACCCGATTACGATCGGCCCAAAAAGAAACTTTGACATCCGAAGTTGAACTTATACTAACCGAGGGTGATAAAGAAACCATTCTTATTCCACATATAGTTAAAAGTTCTTTTGAATAACCCCTTGCATACTTGTAAGTAATCATCTACAATTTTCTCTGGACAATGTACTAGCGTTTAAAAAATTTGATGGACGGAATTCTATTACCTTTTTGTTTCTTAAAAAAAAAGAATATGAAATTTCCTGCAATTCTATGTGGTGGTTCCCATCAAATTGGACGTCAATAAATTTTACCGATTGCGTTAAAATTGATCCCCATCGAACTGGACGTTAATATTGTTCATGGATATTTACAAACTTCAATTAGTAGTATCTAATATACTATTAACGGTTAGTGGGAGGTCATCGCCGTACCTCTCAAAGATGTAATTTATAAGCCCTATTGCTCACTAAATACAACTAAGTAGATAGT